>JAECUM010013870.1:0-14268 GCA_016617855.1 Megalonaias nervosa
AACATTCTAAATAATTTCTGCATCAAAAATACTGTCTACTATTGGACAGTCATTATCATAGTGAACCATTCATGCACATTGTTACATGACTGTATTAATATCCCAAATTCCCTCTTAGCATTGGACACATCCTTCTCTGAAAAAAACCCATAAAATATATTATTGATATCATCACTGACATTGCCGCTGTTATTCTGACTAATAAAAAAGCCATCCACACTCCTTTCTCTCAGAATTTCTCATTTTAGCTGTGCATAATGGCATTCCAGAATTTGCCCCTAAGGTATATTACCTTTTTTGAACTTAGACTCTGTGGCACTGCCTGAACTGAACTTTCATTTGAAACAATCTTTTTACAAGTTCTTTTCAGTAGTTTATTTTAAGTACTGAAATTATGCCCTGGTCCAGCAGCTGAATACTGGAAGTAGTATTCTTTTAGAGGAAGCTGTCCTTTATCTTCCCATCCCACTAACAAGGCTGTCTGTGGGTGGGTGAGCATTGCATTTGTCCAACAATAACATCACATTTGGCTCCAACTGCTCATTTCTCTGGTGAGATCGAACTGTGAATTCATACACTATCTCTTCCCCCAAATGAAAAATTAATTTTACACAAACATTTTCATACTTGGAAGAAAATAAAATTACTCTTTTGTGTATGAAAAAATATACAAAATTTTGGGGAGCCACACCACAACCATGTTATATCTGAATTGTTGCTCTAATAAAGTTCTAGCAGGTTTGTATGTTTGTCTTAAACCAGGTAATTTTATACTTTTCTCTTGGTACCATGCCCATACAAAAAGGTCCTGGTGACCTATATTTACATTTACTGGTTTATGTTAAGCTGTTGTATCTAGCTTATGACCACATATATTATTGGCATGTTGCATGCAAACTATCCTTTGTAAAATCATGAAACTTGGGAATGCATCATCGTGAGCATTTCTCCTTCATTTCAGTAATAGGTCAATATTTTATGCTTCAGTGACTTGGGCAAACTTTTGTGTCTGATGTTGATTTGTCATTATTGTTCATGCTGTAATTGTGAATTTATCATGATATACATCAATGTTACTTGTCACACTCTTATGACAAAAGAAGCTCATCTTGACCTCATTTTCATCTTTTACTGGTTTCGGTTAGGTTTTTGCATTTAGCTCATGACAATGCCAGTTTTTGTCATGTTATATGCATACTGAGAATGATGAAACTTGGTGGTTGGTGGCATCTTGATAAGTTTATTAAAAATATCTCTTTCATCTTCATTTTTTATGCAGAGACTAGTTAAACTTTTGTGTTAAAAGTTTATTTCCTTGGTGTTGTTTATGTTCCTGTCATGAAACTTTACAACTGGATACTGTTACTACAGTGCCCTTTAAACCAGAGGTCACTGACTGTGACCTACAGTTTTGTGCTATCAAAACATGATTTAAGTATTTGTTTTTATGGAGTCTGGGTGGCTGAGTGGGCCATGGTGCTTGGCTTTACAGATCACTTGCATGTCTCAGCTTTGTCCACATGAGTTGTGTCTCAGCTTCACCAGTGTTAGTATGAGAGAAAGCTTGCTAGTAGCTTCTTGTGTGTTGGTGGTTCTTTCCAGTTTCTTCCTTCACCAAAATATATGTAGAGGCAGATAAGTGCTGACAAATGTCATTTAACCCAACAAAACAAAACCCAGCCAATTGATTTTATGATCACAGTGATTCATCCATGGTAGACCTATAAATCATACCCTCCTCAGATTGCCCTTTCTAAGCAATGCAGTTGGATGTAGAAATAAATGCTGTATGTTTATTCAATGAAAAACTATTGATGCAAGAGTTATGTACTGCAGGCTGTCATTCCAAGGCCATGATGGCCATGATTTAATGGCCATGATGGCCATGATTTAATGGCCATGATTTTAACCCAGTAATATCTGGCTTCTAGGGGTGGGAAATGATAATAGCTTTTCAAACAGTTTTTAACAACAGTGGTTTAAAAAATTAATTAAAACTAACATTAATCTGTTTATTATCAACCTGTTACCTCTGTTTTAATATGATAGATAAGGATGTTCTTTATTCTTTTATGTATTTTATGCCCTGTCATAGTAAGTAGGGATAGGTAGGTAGGTAGGTGGATCTAGGAAGGTAGGTAGATATTACTTACACAATACAGTGTATGCAATAGTGTTGATATGGTGCCAATTAAAAGTTCAAATTTCAAATTTTAAAATTAATAAAATTTCATACAGTATGTCAAGGTAAAAGATTATAACAAAATCTTTAGCTGGAAAAGGAGCCAAGACCTCTTTGGTCTGTATTTGTTTTGTGCATAATAATGGCTGCTGGAGACTAGTGAAAGTAGGGGTTTGCTATGTACCTAATTGGGAGTACAGTTTGGTTACTTAATGGAGAAATGCATATGGTACATGGCAGAATATATAAATTTAAAATTAGACATCAATGTTTGATGTAATGTATACAAAAATATAGTTTCTCATTTTGCTCTACTGGCTATAGATCAGAAAGAGCTTACAGGATGGTCTGTTGTCCATCATCTTTCATCTGTCCATCAGACTTTGTACAAGTTTGTTATCACTACTCCTAAACTACTTAGAGGATTCCCATGATCTAATTGGTCCTAAATGAAAATGGTACCGCTTGAGTATCCAATATGGCTGCCACAGTGACCATCTTGAAAATCTTATTGCTACTCCTTCTGAATGGATGGTCATATCAACATGGAGTTTCACTAAAAGATTTCTTATAATGTCCAGTTAGTCCTAAATGAAAATGGCGTCAATCTGATGTCTGATATCTCTGCCACAGTGACCATCTAAAAAATCTTGTTATTGCTAATCCTTCTGAATGAAAAGCAATACTGCCATGGGATTTTCACCAGATGACTTTTAATGATGCATAGTTGGCCCAGAATGAAAATGGTTTTGATCTGATATCCAATATGACCACAACATGACCAACATTAAACCATTGTAAATGAATTGGTCTGTGAAATGCATGACGATATGGTTTAACAGCAAACGATAGGAGCTAAGTACTAATATATTTATTTATGTTATAAAAAGTTATTATGCATATAATTAGATGTATAAATAGCTTGATTTAAAAACACATACTTAATTTGCATAAATTAAAATATTTACTATACATATTTGGCTGGAGTTTTATTTATTTCCATCCTCCTCCTGACAATTATCAACCCAATCTGCTGTGCTATATGTTTAACTGTTATTTGGTTTATTCACCCACACAGACGAACACACTAAATTCACATTTGTAAAATTTTCAAAGAACTAGATGTCTTCCTCAAGTAGATTGTCTGAACAATTTATGTAAATATTTCTCCCACATCTCTTTTCTTAGTCACTGCAAGCGTATCTCTCCCTTTCTGCATCTCCATAGCAAAGCCATTGATGGTTTCCAGTAGCTCGAAGCAGTTAGAGGTGAAGATTTCATGATATCACTAGAACCAGTCACTTTGTGCTGTTTGAATAAATCTTAATATGTCAGAGGCCATTGAAATGTCATCATTTGCAAGTGGAGAAGAAGAGAATAAATGTGATTTTAAAATTGACTGAGCAAGTCTCTGACACTCATATAGCTAGTTTTTAACTTCGTTTTAGAAGACATTAGGAGAAAAAATAATTATTGTTTGGTTTTTTAATAGTTCTTTAATTTATATGAATTTTTTTGTTTATAGCCAGTGTCAGTAAAGTTAATGGATGACACATACAGTCATGTAGTAATTAGAAGAATGGAAGCAAACATTGTTAAGATGGTCCCCAAAAGGTAACAAAAGCCTTTGGGTATTTGGAAAGTTAGTGAGAGAACATCTCTAAAGCTCTAAGCAGCCATATCGATGCTGGGAAGGACTTGAAGATGTCCACCAATAGCATGTATACATGGTGATGACCCGTTATTTGCTCTCTTACATAAATATAATAAAATAAGAGAGATATATTGTGAGCAAACTGGTATACGTTTATAATAAACTTACCTTGTTACTAGATGTATTTGATTTTTGGTTTGGTTTGTTGCTTATGGGACTGCAACATGAGTAGGTTATTTAGTGATGAGGCAATTGGAGTAAAGTGCCACACCCATGGACATGTCATGGTACATCACCCAGGTTGGTCCAATGGTGGGAATCAAACCCACACCCTTTGGATTGTGAGTCTGGCACACTAAAGACTGAAAAGATGTACTTTATATAATTACAAATAAGCAACTACATTTTATAAATATATATGTAAATTACATTATATTATATAAATATATATATATAAATTACATTACATTATTGAAATATATATATATATATATATATATATATATATATATATATATATATATATGTAAATTACATTATTGAAATATATATGTAAATTACATTACATTATATACAAATGTAAATTACATTATATTGTATAAATATATATGTAAATTACATTACATTATATAAATATTTGTCAGAACTATAGCATGAGATTTAAATGTCTTTATCCTTTAAGACAGTGTGACATCATGGTAGAAAAACTGACATCGTATAAGGAAAGTATATTATATGGTCTTCTTCTGCATTATTGATTCACTTGTATCTCTGTTAATATTCTTGTTGTTTTCTCAAATGAATTTCATTGTTTTGAGGAAAAGAAACTTTTCCCAGAATTAAAAGAAAGTTTGTATAAATGTCAGTTTTATGCTGAAAAGTGACATTTGTCCACATTGCTGCTTGTGTGTATGCATGTCTGTATATCACATTTTTGCTAATTACTTACCACATAAATGGTTAAATGTAGCAGCATGTGTACCTTCATCAGTAAAATGTAAGACAGCTATGTTGTCGTTGGTTGAATGCTATTTTACTGTTACCATTTCAGTAAAATACAAAAGCTGCAAATTGTTATTCATGTGATGGTAAATTTATGTACATAATCTTAAGGTAAAATTATTGAGTCTTATGCTAATAGTTTATTTTGTTTCAGAAAAGAAAACTGGCGTGACAAAAATTGAAATGGATCCTGGCAAGCCAGCAGATCGTCATGCAGTGCTGTCATGGGAACAGGTAAAATTTCACAGTAAATAACAGGATATAACAATAGTCATGATGAAGTCTATTATGAAAGATATGAATGATTCTTTACAGTTTTTTCTGTAAATAATAATGTTCATATTATATTATTCCAAACAATTCCACATAAATCCACAGTTTTCTTTAAAACATGTACCTCATGGACAGGACTGATTGTTATTTTCAATTGTCAGTTAGTGGTAAAATAATAATGATTCATTTCGATTTATTGGTTAAGTTTTTCCACAAAATATTCAAAACAACATATGAAAATTAAGTAGTCATCCTGTCGGTCCTTTTGCTGTGTGTAGACACAAAATACTGGTTTATTTTTTGTTGTTGCGAAAATGGGGTAAAAGAATCACTTACACACATTTTTAATTTAAGATTTAATTTAATTTAAATTTAAGATTTAATTTAATTTAAGCAGAGGGGGTGAACAGACCATTTTGCTTGAGACATTATTTATGAAAAAAAAAGCCTTTCTATGAAAAGGAAATCTTAAGGTCAGCGACGTTAAACCACAACCTCTAACCCTGACTCTGTCAGGCCATGAGATTTCTTAGGGTTAGCTTATCTTGTTACTTTATCTCTGACTCTTTGGTTTTTTTTATGGTGTGTTTATTTTACGTGTTGGTCACTCAACGTTGGTCGTTCATCCTCTCTGCTGCCGTAAATTAAACAGCAATTATAGATATTATCAATAATGATTGGAGAACCACACTCAGCTAGATTAGCTCGAGAGCGACTAGAGGCAATCAAAAAATATTTACCCGTCCGTGATTTAGTTAAACAACAGCTACAAGCTCGTCAGGAGTCTCAGGTGGAATTTGCAGAAGGTGCAGAACAATTATTTAAACCTATTGTCGAACCAACAAAGAAAATTGTTACAGCAACTGAGGCAACACAAAGAGCTCTTGAAACATTACCCGTCGATATTGCTGGCCGTATTCAAGCAGCTCAACCACAACCACAACCACAACCACAACCACCTAAACTAAGAACTAAGATAATAGATACATTTACGCCTGAAGGTATTGCTGCTATCAAGGACCCAAATCAATTATTTGATATTGCCGCGTTTGGATATGATGAAAGACAAAAATATGTAAAACCAGAACATGTTAAATCTCTAAAACGTGCTGATTGGATCAGGGATTTATATCGTATCTATACTGGTATTCCGGAAATTAGAGCTCATGAAGATATTAGAAGTTTTAATAGATTCGATGAGGCTGCAAATAAATATATGGAAAGCGAAAGAGCTAAACAATTTGGATCACAGAAACCAGTAAAAACACTTGGAGAACAAGTTCAACAATTTCCACAATTACTTCGTGATTATCCACAACCACAATTACTATCACCACTACCATCACCACAACAATGAGAACAACCATCACCGCAACAAGAACAACAATTTCAAAAAATGATGAAACGACTTCAATCAGGAAGAAGATCAAGATCCTGGCGCAGCTGGAAGTGGTTTAGGAAGTGGCTTTATTACTTGTCCCAATAACGTCCTTGCTGACG
This sequence comes from Megalonaias nervosa, assembly GCA_016617855.1. Classification (NCBI taxonomy): domain Eukaryota; kingdom Metazoa; phylum Mollusca; class Bivalvia; order Unionida; family Unionidae; genus Megalonaias; species Megalonaias nervosa. Next base: position 6,612 of record JAECUM010013870.1, read on the forward strand.
TTGATCGACTAGAAATTCTCATGGGAGGAAAACGAGCTGGCAATAATTCCCCAGAAATCATTAATGAAGCAGCTGATATTTGTAAACGATTATTTACAGGTGGTGTTATGGATATTAATGTATATCGGTCCCTCATTAATGAAATCGCCGATGATTATTACAGTGACTGAGTATGTAATTAGATGCAATTAGTGATAAAATCACTTAATAATAATATGATCATATACAATACTCATAGACCAACCATGGTCAGGGCAATAAATTCACGATTACCAGTATACAAAACGACCTACGGAGATGGACTAGGTGATGTTGTTCAGGGTCTATTTAGAAGGATAGCCCCAAAAGCAATACCGCTTGCAAAGCAACTAGGAATGAAAGCTATTGATGTTGTTCCTGAAAAAGGTACTGGTGCAGTTGGTGATGTTGCCAGCAAAGCATTCTCAGCAATCAAGGATAGACTAGCGCGATTAATACGACGAAAACCTCAACCAGTGAAACTGGCCAGCACTGAAGTGATGCCCGCAAATGTCAGTAAAATAATAAATCAAGCTGCTAATCAGAAACTAGCAGAGTTGGCTACCAACACTAATGTTGGGTTAGAAAAGAAAAAAATATAACCGCTAGTCTGGTAGCAGGAAGCGGTCTTCGTCTTAGACGAAGACGATAATAATAAATATGTTCAAGCGTATATCTGATCCCGCGTTTGATATGGACGCACCAGTTTTAAAAGATGAATCTGTGCGCGATTATCAATATTATTCTTACGATGCACGAGAGCCAAATCAGCGTGGACGAATTGAGCTGCAAGTTCAGGATACAAGCAGATATTTCTTACCCTCTGAGGCATTCATTGAAGTAGAAGGTAGAATTTTACAAGCAGATGGTACAGCGGTTGGAATCGGAAATAGACCTGGTTTTGTTAACAATGGTATTATGGCGTTATTTAAAAGTGCAGCATATATCATTGATTCACGAGAGATTGAGATCTGTCATCAAAACGTCGACGTTGCCACGACGATACTTGGTCTCGCAAGATACAGCGATGATTACTCGAGATCAGCTGGTCCATCAATGATGTTTGCAAAGGATACAACTGATCATCCAGAAAGTAGAAATGTAACATCAAAAGCAGCTGGAACTGAAATCGCATCGATGAATGAAAATTTTAACTTAGGATTCGCATCACGTCGAACAATCTTAAATGATGAAGAAGAATTTTCATGTGTGATTCCACTATCACATATTTTTGGGTTTTGTAGAAATGTCAGAAAGGTCATTTTCGGAGCAAAGCATACAGTTGTACTTGTTCGAAAAGACAACGACAATGATGCAATCTGGCGAAGTGATGCAGATGGTGCATGTATAGTAAGACTAACAAAACTTTTGTTGTGGATGCCAGTAATGACTCCAACAATACCTGAAGAAGAACTTTTAATCTCTTTTATGAGTTAAGGTGATAAATCAATGTTATCATGGTTGACGATGACCACAGATAGTATTTCAAGTGAAGTTGTTGGTTTATTTACATGGCAGATAGCATCACAGCAGGGGATTTCTGCACCGCGACATATATTTATTGCATTTCAGGAAAATGCACGAGAAAACACACAAACACAAAATCCGATGGTATTTGACACGCTTGGAGATAGTGAAGTTTCTTTAAGGATAAATGGACATCAAGAACCTGCTGAGGATATACTACTGAGTTTTGATCACAATCATGTATCACGTGCTTACCATCGATTAATGACATTCATGGGGCGTGATCAGAATATTGATTCTGGTTTACAGATATCTCAGCGTGATTTTACAACACTGTATCCAATATATTACTTTTAACTACAACACTTAGATTTATTCAGGCAATCTGTCGTTGATATATACTTTCGAGCTCGTGTAGCACGGTCACCACCAAGAATAGCCGGTCCACCAGTTATTCCTGGTGGTTACAGAGCAATTGCTGTTATACTCGGCGATAAATCAATGTTACTTGAAGGTGTTGGTGGACGAATGAGAGTTATTGATGCCCCAGATTAAAAAGTTACAATCATCATCAAAAAATAATTGTGCGGCAAAAATATCACTAAAGCGAGAACAAATCGCGAGTGGTCCGAATAAGCTATCATTATCAGAACACCAGCATAGGCATTTCAATGAAGCAAAAAAATTAAATAAAGGTCTAAAACTTAATCTTTCTGCGAGTGTCATTAAAGACATCGTTAAAACGGGTGGTATATTTCCACTTCTTGCCGCGTTACCAGCAATAATAGCCGCTGCAGCCCCAGCTGTTGCAAAAGCAGCTGCATTAGGCGCTGTTGGAACCGCAGCTGGAATGGCGTTAAAGAAAGCAACGGGTCAAGGAATTATGCACGCAGAAAACTTAAAAAAAAGATCACGGGCAAAACAACGCGGAAGACGTCTAAGAGCACCAAACGTTCCACAGCCGGGACGTCTAAGATTATTAGGCCCGGCATACGGTCGCGGTCTAAGATTACCAGGGACCCCATATTCATGGTACGGAAAAGGTTTAAGACTACCCCGGTAACTTCGTCATGGAATTCGATGATTTTCCCTATGTCCAATTTTGATTTACTTAATGCCGCTAAGCAACTGAATATAAAAAAAACTTTAGAGGAGTTTTTATGCGTGATCAATTACCTACCGTTGCAATGCGACATGAAACTGGTATTATTAATCTCGATAAAAACTCTGGCCCAGGCACTCATTTGGTGGCGTATGCAATTGATCCACGTGGAATTATTTATTTTGATTCGTATGGACTGGCACCACCAAAAGGATTTTTAAAATATGTAAGTACTGCTATGCAAAGTAAGAATTCGATGCGTTCTAAAATCTGGTATTCAACATTACCAACACAAAAAATAACGGATCCGCCGATATGCGGTCGTGAAGTACTCGCTGTACTTGATGCTGTATCAAAATCAATAACACCACCTCATAAAGTCGTGCATGAATATACCACGTTGTCACACTTAAACAGATACTAGTAAATATAATGGTAGATATTTATGGAAGATCTTCTCGCAAAGCTCAGCAGCAAGTCGATTTATCTAAATATGCAACTCTTGATCAGCTCAGAAATGAAATCGATGATTTATTAAATATCACAAGTGTGGATCAAAATGAAGTCGTTGTTTTTCAGGATAAACAAGGGCGATTAAAAACGAGTAATATACAACTGTTAGATGTTCTTATGCGAATTCCCACCGCGGTTATTAATAATATCGTTATTTTTTCTGATCAAAGTAAAATACAAGATTCTGGTAAGTCAGTTAACGATTTTATCAAGCGAGCTGGTGATTCATTCACCGGTCACATTATTATGAACCGAAATAAAATTATAGACCTTGGAAACCCAGCCGCAGATATAGATGCAGCAACAACAAAATACGTCGATGATCAAGAATCGAAGTACGTATTAGTCAACGGTGGTATAATGCGTGCATTTCTCAATATGAATAATAATGGTATTAATAATCTTAGAACACCAGCATCAGATTTCGACGCTGCAACGAAGAAATATGTAGACGATAAGGAAATCCATATGACAACTTCGTTAGCTACAATCAATAATGAAATGACTACAATCAATACTAATTTTACTAAACACGTACAAACTTTCTTAAATTTTCGTAGAAACATAAACAGATCTATTAATGATTTTTTTGGAACTCCACCAACTGTAGATATCAAACTCTCCGAAATTAATATGAAACTCAATGACATTATTAACGGAATACCTAGTATTGTTCAAAAAACTAATCTGATTAAAATTCCACACGGACAAATTAAAAATATCGTGTACACAGTAGTATCAGGATCATCAACGTGGACACCGCGCGATAATACTCTCGAACACACAGCAGAAGTAACTGGGTTATACAGGCTACCCCTGTACGGTTTGGAAATTACTGCGGTCACTTCATTATCACCGAATATATATCATAATCCTCTGCTGGTGATGCTAACCAAGGACATCAAAGAAACGTTCACGTTAACATCAGCGGAAATGCCCCCGAGACGTTACTGGTGGTGTCTAGAATTCGTAGCTGAAACTGTTTAATTACTTAATTAAATGACGTTGTTATTGTATAATGAATCAAGTGACGGATTCACTTATCGACGTTCAACGTCACAGATACGCTCAAGTATGTGAGTGTCAAACCAAACTAAAAAATATCATCGACGATTATACAGTAAAAGTAAAAAAACATCGCAGACGTCTGGTTGTTATTGATATAATTGTTTACTCAGTTTCCGCTGTTATTGCTGGAACCGGATTATTATTATCAACAATAACAATGACACCTGCAGTTGCAACAATTGTCGTTTCAACTTCAACGATTATCGCAGGCATTCTCAGTATTATTGCTAAGAAGATATCTACGTGTACAAATGATAAATTACACGAGTATATAATAAAATTACACACAGCAACAACATCTTATTCTAAAATATCATCATATCTTTCTGCGTACCTCAACGATGGTAAAATATCTGATGAGGAGTTCGCAAAGATAATGAAAACCTACAATGAAGCATTTAGAGTGGAACGCAACGCCTTCTCTAGCGATTCTAGTGATAAAGTAACTCGTGATAAGAATGAAGGTTGAATTCCCGAGAGTGCGTTCTATTAAAGTAATAATTAAATAACAGAGTAGTTTAAATAATGTCAGCGTTAAGACTATTACGACAGATCGTCACTAATACAACGCCGTCAAAAACTACTATGATATCATTAAGTTCGACCAATCCTGAATTTAGCGTTAACTTTCCAACTGCAATTTCAGCAAGTGAAATAGCATTAGCGCAATTACGAGTTTATCATAGCTGGCCAAATATCAGGTCAAAATCGTTTGGTGGACTACCAGCAAAAAATTCACTTGTATTTGCGAATAAGAATAAACCTGATGGAACTCCTGATTGGCAAGTTGTTGGAATTTCAACGGGCAGTTATCAAATAGAACAGATAAATGATGAGTTCCAACGCAGAATTAAATCTATTACAGGAAAAGAATCCAAAATAGCAATCACTGTTTATGAACCAACATTATCAGCGGCGATTGAAATAAATTCCCCTGATTATGTTGTAGATATTTCTCAAAGTTCCATCATATCAGTGTTAGGATGGCCTGATGTTCCTCCAGACCAAAAGTCAAATGGAATTCCAGAACCAACCAAAAATGAATTTCTCACAACGGAAAAAAGATTTATAAAACGTCCAGAACATCGAAATAAAAATCCATGGCAATATATAGGATTTGAATTTGATCCAAGCAACGATGAACATTACTTTACTGATTTCGACGGTCAAAGGATCCCCAAGATAACTAGATCAGCATTTAATGTCATCAAAGACGCCAGGACGAAGACTCATAGAGATATTGTTGATGAAGAATTTTTTAAAATATTTTTTAATGTTCTTAGGCCTGAATACGATAAAACACTTAATGATTTAAGAAGTTTATTTATTTCATTATCACAACATTATGACGATGGTGTGAAAAATCAGATAATCGAAACAATAAAACATTTAAATGGGATCTTATTTGAATTATATATCGGTAATCGAAGCATCATAAACGTTGCGACTAAAAGCAATGGAAGTATTTACTCATATAAAGAAGCTAAGCAATTATTTCTTGATCATTACAAAATAACAGAAAAAGATTTACAAACATTTATAATACCAGATTTAAATAACGCTGAAATAAAAAAAAACAACTCAACGATGTCATTGGTGAATATTTCCCTAAAATACTTGAATCATGAAAAAAAAATAGTCCCGCCATCGGTTATGCTTAAACATAATAACGATCCATACGGTGGAGGCCGTCATATCTCGCCTGGTATTGTTAATATAACATCAACGATCGCAGTCAATCTAGTATGTGATGTAATTGATGACAGCTATCAAGTAGATCTTTCAAAGTCTAGCCAGGCCCAGCAAGGTTATATATTATATTCATTTAGCCCTCAAGCGCCACCCGGGTGGTTAATTGTATCTGAACCAATTAACTCCGTTTATCTACGTGTACATAATCCGTTATTATCAAGGATACACTTTAAACTTATAGACCAAATAGGACGTATTTTGGATTTGCAGAATGAAGTTTTAACTATTAATCTGTATGTGAGATCATAGAGCGTTTTATCACAATGCGTCATCGTAAAACAAAAAAAAAATATCCGAATCGGATCAGAATATTTTTCTTTTACTAGGGTAAATCGTAATTATCAGAATAAAATAACCTGTATACTTACCAAAGATTTTGTTTAGCCATTATCACATTAACTCCACCTTCACTTTCATTTTCACAATGCTCTCTTAACTGTCTTATACGAAGGTTCACAATCTTTTTCTGTTCGTATTCATGAGATAATTCTAACTTAATTTTGTCAGTAGCGTTTGAGAGAGGTACAAACAGTTTTACCTGATTATCTGTAACTGTTGCCAGCGACTGTAACATTGCCTGCTGGATAAACTTCATGAATTTATAATCAGATGGTAAAGTGTACCTGTTCTCTAATTTCCGTTGTTCTAATGATTCAAAATCACACATAATTTTTTCAGGATTAAGATTATCAGATCTATTTACACCGTTATGCTGTAATATTTTAATCGCAGAAATAATAACATTAATGTTTTCGTAATTCATTATATTATTAGTGTTTGTTTAATATAAAAATAAAATCAGAATGAAATAAAAATAATAGTCCCTAAGGACTGTTTCAAGATGATTATATACATATGAAGATGATTATATACATATGATTATATACATGTGATTATATACATATTATTATATACATATTATTATATTCATATCATTATGATTATATACATATGATTATGATTATATACATATTATTATGATTATATACATATGATTATATACATATGATTATGATTATATACAGATGATTATGATTATATCTTAATTAAGGACAGCACAAAACACAGAATCTTAATTACAGTAGCGTATTTACAGCAAGCATATTTACAGCACAGTACATATAAACTTAATTCAAAGAACTTTAACTCTAGGACAACACAGTTACATATAAACTTATCTTAAGGACAATATTACGGGCCTTCTCTACGTTCAATAGAAATTTTTGCACACTCCCCCATCATAATCACCCAGGGAGTGCAAAATTGCACCCACCAAGTGACATGGTGGGAGGAGTGTACAAATTTTCTATTGAAACAATAGACGGGCTGGCTGCGCCCCCACTAAAGAAGAGGTTTTTGGCATAATATCACCCTCGCAGACATTTGCCGTTCACGAGATTTGAACCACGGACCTTGAGCATGAGAGTCCAGCGCGTTAGCAATCGGCCACCGGACTTCAATATGTATACATAATGAAAATATTAGTATATAGTTAGCGCGTAATGTACTTAAAGTATACAGAATAAAATCAGAATTTATTGTAAATGTATTGTGGATTTCTTAATAAAATCAGAATTTATTGTAAATGTATTGTGGATTTCTTAATAAAATCAGAATTTATTGTAAAATGTGAATTTATTTTCAGTTTCCAAATACTTGAGACTACATTACACAAAACCCACAGTTAAAAGTCTGTATTAATCAGACGTTGCTAAGGATACTAAAATAATCGATAAG
>JAECUM010013871.1:0-33188 GCA_016617855.1 Megalonaias nervosa
GTTCTATATACATTACTTAAATGACACTCGCTTACAAGTCGAGGCTAAACTGCAGACAAAAAGATAAAGATCTGATTCTGAAAACATTATTATAAATAAATCGAGAAAAAAACATAATTTTTGATTTTATATTGTACAGAAAAACGAAATCCTAATGTTGACTGAATTGCGACCACACAATTATCTTTGACAGCTCACTCTACGCAATATATAAGATCGACCATTGCCAAGGATACTAATTAATGAGCTGGCTGAATGACTACATTACTGCAGAGAAATAATCAATATTCTGTATGAATAGGTTTGCGCAGTTGGACTTATAACTTATAAGCGAGAATCTACAATTACTATGTTATCTACGAAAGAGAAATTGCTAGTCATTTTGGCAAATACGGAACTGCTACCAGGATTTGTAGGTCTTAAAATTACTATTAGATTTTAGATACATTTCATTAGCCAAAAAAAATACGAAACAGTATATATGCTATGTTTGATTACTACAAAAGATTTTAAACTTAGCTGGAACAGTATTATCTCCCTTTTAAAAACAGATATGGTATGCAGAGTTATATTTCTTGACCAACACAATATTTCAATGGTCGCTATCAGGTACAATGTACTGTCGTGATTGTACAAATAAAATTTAATTCTACCAGATACTTTACGACGACATTCAAATAGTTCTTTCATTGCTATCTTACTGAGAAGATACTTACTACCTTTTGCAAAAACCTTCGACCTATCTAAGTCTATGTTAATTTTAGTATACTGATCCTGGCTTATCGGATTATGAAAATGTCATATTTTAGTGCAAGTTCGTCTCGCAAAGTTTCGAGATAATTAAAATATTTGCTATCGTCTGATCTGATAAGGGAGAGTTTGATTCTATCAAATTTACTAAAACAAATACCTGAAATTTCATCATTAAATTCAAATGATAATTGCTGGTTATTAACCATTATTTTTTTATTTTGCTATTAACTCCATCTGCTATTGTTAAATTTTCAAACATTATTTCTGAGGTTTAGACAAAATTACTTGCATAATGTCCAAGCGCTAGTGTACTAATTCCGTCCCTGCAATATCTTTTATCATCAAAATTACTTAGACCACGTTTTATGATCGTATCAGTTTCAAGTTTATGATGATTTGTTCTGATAACATTTGTTTTGATAAAACTGACACTGTTGTTTAGCGCTGCTTTAAAATCGTCAAAATTCATCATCTTTTTCACATATCCTCGAGGAATACCTTTTGCTTTTTTTGTAAGTTTATTGTCATCTGATATGACAGCATACATTTTGCTCTTTAGTCCAACAAATTCCCTAACTGGCATAAACATAAATTCATCTTTCATTTTCCCAATAACTTTTTTATTCGAATTATCTTGAAATCCACTACATGCTGGATAATCGGATAAATCGAACAGATTTTTATTATTGTAAATATCCTGATAGACATCTTCACATTTTATATTATAAACTAGCGAGTCTGTATCAGTAAATAGCAACTCCGAATCTGGCCACTACTTTTTGGTAAAATTATAGTGAAAATTGTACATCTGCCAGTTTGATATATCAAGTACAGCTATACCAACATAAATCGGTTTATTTAACTTTAAATTTGTCTTTCGTCATTGTATTGCAACAAGATTTTCATTAAATATTTTCATACTAACAAAACGATCATCGTTAACTAATTTATTTCTGTGACTTATATCATTTACAATTTCGATAGAAACTCTTTTTCTGATGTTTTCCATTGTCTTTCCAAACATCGAGTTGTTCATTAACTTGAAAAAGTTTTTCTCAAATTCGGTTTTAGCCACAGCATGACGTTTCGTATTTAAGTCAATGTAATTTGCCATCCACCTCGACTGATTAAACTTTAGCACGCGATGGACTTTTCTCAGAATTAGTCCAGCATCTACTGCTTGTTTTAAATTTTTGTAATGCATAGCGTAATTTCTTTTATTTAACAAATTTGGAAATAACTTATTAACAAAATCGAATTTTTTGCTGTTGTCGTTGCTCGTTGTTCAGGCGATAATAAACTTTAATTAATCATCATTGACTCTGCACAAAACGGATAATCGTTATGTAGATCATGTAACGAACTAGGATAATCTAGATCAACTTCAACAAAATATGAAATATCGGAAAAATCGATATTAATTTTTCTAGGTAAATTTTTTTCACTTTCTCTAAGAAATTGATCTGGAGTTATCCAGTGAAATCCACTACACGGCATTGGTTCTGACATCGCATAATCATACAAATTATTAACGTCCAGATAAATAATATAATTAGATGGGAGATTTTTATCATAATTTTTCAGATATTTGTTATTAGCTACTGCATATTTTTTTGTTATAACGCTAATTCCGCATCTGATACCCTTTTCAATAAAGTTAAACATATTGACATCTGTTAAGAGATCTAGTTCTATTTTGCTTGTTTTTAGTAGAGCGTCCCAAGACAATCCAGGTGAGGAATAATACCAAAAGGGGTCTAATCCATAATTGCTGTAGCTTACTTGACGAAAACTCTCAAAAACATCTGCTAGCAATAATACATCTGTTTTCAAATATAAATCATGATAATCACCAAATGTTTTACAACTAAATTTATTCCAAATATCTTGTGCATATTTGTATTCGTCATCTGTGATATTTTCATTTTTGAGTTGCGAGTAAAATTTATCTTTATCGGGAAGAGAAGTTTGATTAAATCTGCTCCAATCGTCGAGATACTCGTACGGAAAGATACCTTTTTTTGTCAGATTGATATAGTTTTCAACAAAGCAACTTCGCAGATTAGCGAAACTACTGCAACCTTTAACAAGCTCATCTAATGATGCTGTAATACGTAATTTACCGAGGGTTACCGACATATACTTTTCAAAATTGTTTGGAATACATTTTATTACGTTATTTAATTTTAGTTTAGCTTTAATATTTTCATCACCAAAAGCTTCTACAATGATATGACTATCATAGCCACGAAAGTTATGTAAAACTACAGGAATAAAATCTGGAGCATGAAATTTTAAATTACAACTGTTATGAGCTGCTTTGCGATATTGGCCGGTCAAATGACAATGATCTCGCACCTTATCACGGACTCCGTTGGAGTCTACCAGTAACTTTTCACAAATATGACAATTAACTGCCTCATCAAAATCGAGTTGTTGTTTAGACGTTATTTTCATCGGAGCTGTTTTAAATAATCTGTTAGAAATTTTATTAACTTCGTCTATTAAATTTTTTAATAGCCGTACGGCAGGATTTTCACCTCTATATAACTTTATCGGAGTTGAAAATTTATCGTTAGCGCAACAAACTACTTTATAAGCTACTCCACAAGGAATATGCTGTTGTATTTTTCTAGTACTTGATTTATTCGGATTATTTTCTGCTCCAACCACAGGAACGAGTAGACACTCGAAATCAGCGTAAATAACAAAAGGAATATTTAGTTTATGATCATAATTTTTAAATTTTAATATTTTTTCTTTTTCGCTAGGCATACTTATTCTTTGAACATTGACACAGTATTTGAGATGCTCCTGCAGTCTTTCATCGCTAGAAAAACCTTGTAAACAACGGTAGCAGAAATATTTTTTATTTTTATTTTTACTGTACTGTCTGCCAACTAAGCCGTTAAAGTTTTTTATCCAACAACAATGTCCCTGATAAAATAATAAATTTATTGTATTTTGTGTAGCATTTTCTAAAATATATCTCTGGTAAACGTTTTCTTGCTCATCTAGTCAGAAAACATTTACTGAGATACTGTTTTGTTTTTCAAACGTTGGAATATGATTTTCTGCTACTGGAAAAGTTATTCCTAAAAAATTTAGTTCGTCTTTGTATGGAAAATACTTTTCAATTCTGCCGGAGTGATCACACTAAGGATGTTTTGCAGAAAGAATAGACCATTGAAAACATTTGTCATCATTGTTTTTGACATTTATACAGCATTTTTTGTTTTTAATTTTTTGAGGGAGATCGACGTACAAACTACCGCGAAGTACGTTATATTTTGCTGTATGAAATAAAACTTCTTTTATCATTTCAAATTTCCAACCTGATCCTGACGAAGTAAATTCTTCTAATTTTTTGTTTATTTCTTGATGTATTTCATCGGCGACCATGGCAATGTTTGTTCCAGTTAATATTTTTCTCGAATTTGCTGTTAAATATGGTTTCAAAATTTCGCTGTCAAAACTTTTTGTTTCAAAAATTACATCAAGTATATCCTCAACTGCGTGTAACTTTGATAAAATCGTATGATATTGGACTATAAGTTTGATACTTTTATGAGCCGCAAGTTCTTTAGCTATAACTGGTTGTAAAAGATGAAATAACTTTGTGGAGCTAAAATTTGCTAAAATGTTTTGATCATCAAGTTTGTAACTGTTATCGTAACCAGAAAATGCTGAGGCAATTTTTTCTGATTTGATAATGTTCTTTTTAGCAATATCTCGCCATTGTAACATTATATATATAGTAATATTTTATATTTAATTGAATTTCTTAAGATTCCTAATTAGAGATATGAAAAATCTTATAGTATAATGACAGAAATTTTGAGACATATCGGAATGACAGCGGAAGAGCAAGAATTTTATCATGTACACCTAAAGTACAATTTATATGCAGCAAATATGTTAGGTTCTGTTATTAATATAGAATCTAAAAAATCTGTTGGCATATCAACACCAGCGGGTGTATTAATTTCAGTAAAAGGCGATAATACAGAAAGAATTGAAATGTTTAGAAAAGATTTTATTTATACTTTGTTTTGCAACGATATTCCAGACGGACAGCAAGTTTATCGAGTAAATGGCGCAGTTGCTGATGATAATATTGAAAATTTAGCATTACAAAATGAATTTCAACCTCATCCAGTATTTGATTTATACGAGACAAATGACAAGGGAATTATTAGACATATAAGAACAAAAAAAAAAAATTGTTGGAAATTTACAAAATAGTGGATATTTACGTATGAATGTTAGAGGAACTAAAACAGACTTCGTTGGTTATTATAATCACCGTTTTGTGTTTGAAACTTTTAATGGCGGTATTCCAAATAATTTAGTTATCGACCATATAAATAAAATTAAGACCGATAATCGTTTAGAAAATTTAGATCTGGTAACATCAAAAGAAAATAGTAGAAGAGGAGATGCTGGTGGTAATAATTTTAAAAATCCAACCAAACAAATAATTTCAATAAATCTTGAAACTTGTGAAGAAATAAAATTTAAATCAATAACAGCTGCTGCAAAATATCATAAAATTAATCCACGTGTAGTAAAAGGAGTAGCTGATAATGTAACAAAATCAGCAACGTCAATGTTGACATTTGATAAATTTAGTTTTAAATACGATAACTAATGATATTTTCTATATCATATCGAGTGAGGCAATTATGACTAAATTCCATGACATCATCGCGATTAAATCGTAATGTCATCATTTTATTTGTATCGAGTTTTATTTTATCTGCTGCTAATAAAAATTTGTCAGATTCGCCTAATGTTATCATAACATCAACAAAATAAAAACTATGTCCCAACAAACAATTTCGAATTGCCTCAGCTAATTCTTTGTGATTTAGTAATATTAACTTTTTGATGATATTTTATTTCTCCGAACATCTTATTATTTATTAATTAGATAAAAGATTATTATAATAATGAACTTACTTGAGAGACTGGCTGAACTATATTCGGGAGATTTTGTTTCAGTTTCAAATTTTACAATAGCAAATATTACTAATGACAGATTTGCTGGTTATACTGAGAAAGATATTTTGCATAACTATGACGAGAAGAAGATGATGTTGTTGTTAGTAAAAAACTTGAAGCAGACCAACAACTGGACGATATGATGTTAAGTACCATATTGCTAAAAACATAATAAAATTTAATTTTACTGTTGCCGAACATCAAATATTTTGGGAACTTATAAAACCCTTTTTAAACGTAAAAATAACTGGACAACAAAGAAATATAAAATACGATTTTATTTTTGTTAAAATATTTAATTTAATGCCAGTTAATGACACAAGAAAATTACATGTAATTTCTCTGTGTAAACCAGTAAAATGTAAATCCGTACTAATAAAATACGAAGAAATTTGTAATAATATTATTCGATCGCAGTCGATGAAATCGACTTAGTTGGTATCCAGCTATTAAATTTATCGCTATACCCACGCCATTTGACTAAACTTTTATTGCCGCGCTTTTTAATAACTTTTTCAATAACAAATATATCTTGTTCTGTTTTCTAAAGTTCTTGCTCGTAAAAACTGCCAGTTATAGGCTCACCTAATAAATCTTTCAACGAGTATGTAACTGGTATTGTTAAAAGTACTTTATCAACAACAAATACATCTTCGCTCCAGTTGTGAGTATATCCTTTTTCAAATGTTTGTTTCGTCAAAGAAATTCTAACTTTATCACCAACTTTAAATTTATGTCTGCGGTACATATTTTCGTTTGCTAATATTGGATTTGCAATCGCGTCGTTTGGCGACATTTTACTTTTGCCTAGCGAAATGGATCTGTGTTTCGTGTTATTATACTCGTCAACAATTTTTTGTAAATTGTCAATATATTTACTCGTATTTTTAGCTGTCAAATACTTGTGAATTTTTTCGTTGAGCGTGCGATTAAATCGCTCGACGACAACACTTTTTCCCTCATTTCCTGTAACATATTTTTTAATGTTATTTTGTTCCAAAAACTGTTCAAATTTTTAATTAAAAAATTCTGCTCCATGATCAGTCCAGATTCTATTTGGTTTTCTTTCTGTGTTAACAATAATTTGTTTTAGCGCATCAGTCATCGATGTCCCTGTTTTATCCGAAACGGGTATACTAAACGCGTATTTGCTAAAAACATCTACAACATTAAAAAGATATCTCTTTGGAGCGCCATCGGCGCCAACGTTAAACTGAGCTAGATTTGAGATATCAACTAAATCTATCACCCAGATATCATCAACGGCATTTGCGACAACTTTACGTCGCGGAAACCTTTTTTTTTTAGGTTTATGTAGCTCACACGCTAGCGTCTCTAAGGCAAGATCATCGTATAATTCTTTTCCGAGACCTAATTTATAGTTTGCTCCAATAAAACCCTGGACCAGCCTTCGGTCAACACGTTCTCGCATATTTACAGGTTTCATATCACGAAGTTCGTCTAACATTACTTTATCGCAGCTGTGTTTATTTTGTTCGCTGTCTGGAAGCTCAATATCTCTGTAGCAGATATCATGGCGCATTGCTATTGCATCAACTTGATTGTAAGGCTCTTGTCCTGGCAGTGGATTATCGTTTTCGTCAAGTTGTTTATCAAGAGGATTATAAGGTCCAGTATATTTATGGCCTGGCAATGTCCAACCGCCTTTTGGTTTCGGCAATTTTCCAATAAATTTATGTATATCTATACCTGTTCCAATTATTTCTCTGTTTTTGCATTTCTGACAATATGTAACAATTTTATTTTGCTCGAGACATAAATCTCTATCACAATCGCACTCGCATGTCATTATTTATTTTATAACTGACAAATTTTTCAGATAATATTCTTTCAGTCGTCTACTAAAATAATTTTTGGATAACCCGCTCCGGACAACTTTGTTTTTGGTAAAAACATACTTTTTCTTTTTCCAGATTGCACAAATACTTTTCAGCATTATTCTTTTATTTTTTGTTTTTTCTGTTTGTTCATCTTTATTTTCTGTTTTAGTTTTACACTTAAGACAATATGTTGACATTGTATATCAGTGAGTTTAGATAAAATTTAACGCAATCTCATCATTAGCGTGAGAAGGTTGTTTGTCAAATTGCAAAATAAACTTTAAAAAATCTGGATTTTCGGTCATCTGTTTAATAAACATTACGCAATAGTATCCGCAAGCGGAAGTTCCAACTGGTTGAATTTGATTAGACGAATAATTTACTATTTTTTTTTTACTCATATAGTTTTTTACTGCGTCACTTGGTGGAATTCCGAACGAGTCAAAATAATTGTTATCAAAAACAGCTACCCAATATGTGTCAGATCCGTCATTAAAATCTTGTATATTTATAACACACGAACCTGGAGACGCTAGCGATGGAATCGTCATAAGTTCATCTTCAGAATAAACTCCACTGAAATTTTTTACTTTTTATAGTTTATCAAGTATATCAAAATTACTTAACGCAGACTTCATCTCCTTGTTCCTGGCAACATTAGTCCTCGTCCTACTCCTAACAGATTTGGCAACAGACATCCCGCCAATCCTGCTAGTAACGGGGCTATTGGAATAAATCCACTTTTTCGCCTCTGTCGTGTCTTTTGTTTTGGTCGTCGTCTTTCTTTTTGCTGTTGTCTTTCTTGTTACTGTTTTTCGCTTTGTCATTATATTTATCAGTCACATAAAATTATTACCATCGACATTCATACGAAAATTTTCTTTATACCACTGCCAACAATACCACCGCAAACGATTCCATGACCTTCAACTGCTTTTTTCGTTGCGCCAGATATTGCTCCAGACGCTGCTGCTAATCCTAATGTACCTAACACTGGCAAAATTTTAGGTATTAACGTTCTGGCCATTACAGATAGTACCCCACCGAAGAAACCACCTTCCACCGCAATGCGGTGGGCCATCGCGGTTATTTGTGCAGCACTTAAATTTAAAACAAAAGTTTTTTTGCGATCGTATTTATTTACTTGTTTTTTGGTTAACATTAATTTTGTTAAAGTACCCGAAACACCTTTGGTGTTAGGGTTGGCCTTTAATGAAACCTGCCTTTTCTTTGCAACTGCAGCAGCTAATATTTTAACTTGACCATCAGTTAAATATATTTCTTTTACAATATATTTTGTCATTATATAACAATTACAGATTAAACTTGGACTGACATTTTACCACCAACAGAGTCAATTGTAACAAATCTATCGCTTATTTCTAACGCATATACATAAAATGGTACAGTTGGAGCTGCTCCTAGTGTCCAAGTAATTTCAATATCAGCTGTGCTGTCTACAGCTCGCTCGCTATGTTTACTAACATCAAAATAAAATATTGGATAAAGTGTACGAAATTCCTCTAATGATATCTGAGATCCATCTCCAGCATCTTGATATTTTTGCATTGAGTCGAGTAAATACATGTACGGTCTAGTAATGTTTTTATTCTCATCATCTGCAAAATTGCATTCTATCGCTCGTTCTGGATATTGTTTGGAATCTATTCTAGCATATATTCGTCTAACATTAGCGCTATCAAATATTCCATTATTTTGTTCCTGGCTGTTACGTCGAGCTTGTCTCTATACAACAAATAATTGCCGTGGCTTTTGTTCACTTGATGTTGTTGTAACTCGCCATGTGTAGTCGGTGGTATTCGGAACTGCTGTTTGATATATTTTATGTTGCTGAAAATAAATTCTGTTTGTATTTTTTTGCAGCATATCATTTAATTCTGCCATTTTAGTGATAGACGGAGTTATTCGTGGCATCCACAGTGCAAGTTTGTTTATGACAAATTGTACATCGGCTCCACCTGACCTAAACATGCAGTCGTTTTGTTCTGATCGATCTATAATAAGAGTATGTTTAACTCCACGAAATACTTTATTATAGTCCCTAAAAAATCCAAATACTGTGCTTAACGGTAACATCATTGTAATTTGACGTGATTCTGCCGCAAGTGCCTTTCTCTTAGCATGACCTTCATTATAACGTGCACTTTTAAAACCTACTATATTGGCGTTAACTATAGCTAACATTGCAGTTCCATCAGCTGCTGTGCCTGGTGGCGTTATACCAAGATTATTACAAACAGTAGTAAGTGAGACTCTTGTAGCGTCTGCATCAGCATTTGCAGCTGGTACGGCTATACCAAAATTGGCAGCATTAGCGATAAGGAAATTTCTCACATTTACAGCACTTCCAGCTGCAACTGCTGTCCTTGGAATAAATTCTACAGATGCCGCATTTCCAATTCCGGTGTCTTTAAACCACATCATATTAGTTGCAGTTGATTTGCAGTAATCATCGGAAAACGAAATAGTATTTAATATTGTACTTGCAACTTGTAAGTGATTTGAAATATCTTCGACAGTTTGATTGGCCAGCTGATATCGAGCACCTTTAAATAAACACCAACCATTATTTATAAGAGCTACTTCTGCGTTAGCTGCAATTTCGGCAGGTGGAACAGCTACTGTCATAATCTGGCCACGAACTTCCAACATTGCTTTATGAGGAAGTAGAAATACGTCCTCGTCTCGAGTATTCAATGTTCTGACGCCAGCCTTATTAGGTTCGTTAGAATTTTCATCGAGATATTCAACATATTCAAATTCTGTGTCGTCTGTGTCATAAATTTCTGCTAAATCGAGATAATTTTTACAGACATTTTTTTATTTATTAGGTTATACAAAATTATTGCGGTGTTGTTACTTTAGATATTAATTTTTGTATAATTTGTTCTCCTCGTGGTGATAAAAGTTTTTTGTCGTTGTTATCATTGCGCGTTGAGTTTCTTTTGTTGGTGCGATTTCTGAAATAGCTTGTTTGATTGTCGGTATACCGCCTTTTATTTTATCAGCTATTTTTTGTCCAACAGCAGTTCCAGCTGCAGATGCAGCTCCAGTTGCAAAAGCTTTTGATGCGTCAAGTGCAATTGGTGCAACTTTATGAGCTATTCGTGGAACATTTTCTATAATTTTAGCAAATATATTTCCCAAACATCCTCCTACTATTTTTCTTCAATAAACTTTTTTTCTCTGTTTCATTATATCTGAGGTTGCATAATTTTATTGTTTTAGAAAATATGTTTACTATTGTTCTCGTAAGTGTAAATAATAAGTAACAATTTCATTATTAAGATCTAACTGTCTTCCAGACTGATCTGTCAACTGCATATTTACTTCTGTTATTTGATTTTCAACGTTTAACGGATAATAATAAATAACCTGACGTGGACTAATTTGCATAAGAGATCCTGGTGGAACTTCTGGTGAAAAACTGTATATTGTTTGTCCTTTACTACCTAAGGCTGAGTAAGATCCGGATGCGATAGAACAATTTACCAATATTGTGTTTATATCAGTTATATTTACTGGATTTTCACCGTCATACGAACTGACATTTAAAGTAGCATCACTAATAAGAGGATAATGTCTATGTTCAAATCCTATCAGTGATGCGATACTTGTTGGTGATAAAAAACTAACTATCATATTTTCTAATGTTATTCATACGCGTAATGTATTATAGTTTGGTGTTAGCTCAAAATTATCAGCTTTACCTCCATTTTTTGTTATAAGTTCTTTTATTATTTTATTTAGATCAGTAATATTATAAGCTCCTTGTGGAATATTAACTGTTATCCAAACAGGAGGTTTACGAGGAACATGAACATTAAATCTAAATTCATCGTTAATTCCAGTTTTTACATTAGCCATAGCATGCCAGCAAGTACAGGAAATTAGTCCAATTTCATATTGTTTTTCACGATCTAGTTCTATTGGCGGAATATACTATACATAAAAATTTGCGCTATCGTTATCAGATTGGCTAGAGTCTAGTAATAATGTTGCTGACATTTATTATTATATTTCTATAAAATTAAATCACCACGATTAAATCGCGATGTAAAGTTTCGTATTCGTCATATGTTAATAAATTTTCCGATCTCAAATTATCAAGTATGTCAATAATTTCATTGTCAATTTCAGCACCAACATTTCCAGCTTCTTTTGATGATATCAATCGCATTAATCTGCCTATCACTTCAGTAACTGATGAAAATATTTTAACTCCAGTTCCTGTTTTTCTTTCTTCTTCTTTAGTTAACTTTAATCGCTTTTCATCATAGCATTTAAATAATTTGTAAATATCTAATTCATATTTTTCAACATATTCTTTATCTCTAAATTTTATTGCAGTATTTTTAAAAACAGTAGCAATAACAGCATTTCTAGTTTTTTCATAAAGTCCTTCAACATCTTTTATTTCAGCTGTATCAATTTCTTTCTAAGCTCCTTTACCTTTTTCTATTTTTTCTATAATTTCAGTTAATTTTTAATAAGATTATCATATTTATCTTTTTTCCAATTATAAATATTATCAACGTCAGAAATGTCATTATCTTTCATAAAAGAAAAATATTCCGAATCCATTATTTCTTGTTTTGCTTGGTTTTTATATTTTTTACGATGTTCTTCATTATCTTTCTCGACTGATTTTTGTAAATCTTCTTCAGTTATCATAGGAGCTTCATATGTATATGCTGATTCTTCTGGTTTTTTATCCAATAATTTTGCTTCGGTACTTAAGTTATTGTGTACTTAAGTTACTGTTGTGACGACTTTTGTGTTTTTTATTTCTTATATTATTAATAGCCTTAATATAAAGATCAGCAATAATTCCATGTCGATATAATTTAATACTCTCACGATAATTTTTATTTTCTAAAACTATATCGCTACGGTTCTTCTCACTATCTTCTTTTATTTTTTCTAGCTCTTTAATTTTTTCGTCTGCTTTAAAATCATCTTTGTTAACATGATGTATTCTCACACCTTTAAAGTTATTATATTTATTATTAAAATCTTTATATTCGTTATCTCTTATTTTGCTATTTATATTTTCTAAATCATTTTCAAATCTTTTATTTCTTCTATAGTTTTCCTCTCTCTTCTAAGCTCTTCTTTTTGTTCTAACCTTCTCTCAATTGGTCTAACTACTGCTGCTTCTGCTAATCTTTGTTGAAGTTCCAGTGGATTATTTATCAGCCGATCTATTTCAGCTTGTCTAGCAAAAGGATTAGCTATATTTGCTGCAAGTGCCTCTGCTAATCTTTTTTTTTCTCTGCATCAGATCTAGCAATAATTCTTCCAGCAGTTGCTTCTTGTTGTTCTTTAACTAGTCCGAGAAAATCTTCTTCTTGTCTTTTTTTAAATTCTTCTTCTGATAAAGGTTTAGTTTCAGGTTGTTTTCCAAGTAAAGCTTCAGTAACTGGTTTGAGAACGGCTGCTGCTGTTTCTGCTGCAAGCACTTGGCCACGTCGTGCTTGCTGTACTTGCTGCTTAAATTTTGCATGAGACTGTGCAAGTTTTTTTTAGATTTTCTATATGTTTTCTGTACTTTGCTTGTCTTTCCATTAATTATATGCTATTTTGTATAAAATTTATTGTAGATATTTTTCAATACAACATCGAAACATTTTACTCGTATCATTTGTTAATTTATCAAACAAAAAAAGTCATATTTATTTGCCATTGCTTTATGATACAATTCAATAAATTTATCTTTTGTTACATCACCACATTGCCCGTTCGCGATATTTCTAACGTCAACATTGTCAAGTCCTGGAAATAATATAAAAGAACCAGTATTTCGCCTAATAAATCTGTCAACATTATAAAAACCTTGGGCGAGATAAATAGAATTACATTTTTTATTACATGATAATGAAAAATATGATCTTATTTTATTCATTTCCTCGTTGTTTAGCGGAATGTCATCAAAAACAACTATCTTACGTTCGGACGAATCAAGTTGATTAGCTGGAACAAGTTCTTCTGGTTGTTTTATAATAAAAAAATCTTTGCCAGCCTCAAGATCATCACGAAGTTTGTCATTATAATTGTTAAGTAGCTCGTACTTATCCTGTTGTGGATTAATTGTGTAAATATAAACGCGATCGTAGTTAAAATTATCTCCGAGAAATAAATTCATAAGCAAGTTTGTTTTCCCCGATCCAGTTCTTCCAACAATAAGATAATGAGATTCCAACAATAAGATAATGACAATCTGGAAGTTCGTTTTCATGTTTATGTTTCACCAACCGCTCTGTATCAAAATTTAATATCGACGATTTTGTCATTATTGTTATACAATTTTATGTCATATTAAAAAATTGTCAGACAATAAATAAATAATGAGCTATTATACAAAATTTGGAACATTAGTAGGAGATTCAATGTCAAAAACTGAAAGTACAACAATAACAGACGGTAAGGTTGATTTATCAGGCTATCTAAAAAAAAATCCGGCGACACAATGACAGGAAACCTGTTTATGTCAAATCAACGAGTACTAGATTTGGAAACAGATTATCCCCCAATAAATGTCATTAATACACAAGCTGTTAGTTATGCACAACTTAAATTAGTCGACAATAATAAACTATCATTGACAGGAGGAACTTTAAGCGGTAACTTAGATATGTCAGGGAAAAAAATTATAAATTTAGAGATCAGGTATCCACCAGCAAACTTAAATCAAACTCAAGCGGTAAGTTATTTACAGTTAAAGTATGTTGATGATAACAAACTTGATAAAATAGATGGGACAGTTACAGGTAATATCAACATGTCAGGAAAAAATTTTATAAATTTAGAGACTACTTATCCGCCAGAAAACTTAAATCAAACGCAAGCTGTAAGTTATGCACAATTAAAATCTGTTGACGATAATAAACTTAACAAAGCTGGTGACACAATGACAGGTGACCTGTCCATGTTAAATTCAAAAATAACCGGATTACCTGTAACCGCACCATCTGATAAAACTGATGCTATTAGTTATGCTCAATTAAAAGAAGAACTTAACCCATATTTTAAGAAATCCGGTGGACCGATGTCAGGGAATATAAACATGAAAGCCAACAAGATAATGACGACTTACATTCCAGTTAACCCTAATGATCTGACAAATAAAGCGTATGTTGACAGTCTGTTTAGTAGTGTAAAACGAACCAAAAATAATGTTGGGTATATTCCAATATTGTTTAAGTCATCAGTTGGATTTGATGTAAGCGCATCATCGTTTTATCCTGAAAATTACGCTTTCTCTGATAGACACGAGTAGACGATCAACGGAGAAATTGAAAATTTTTGGATCAAAATTAAATGTCCCACTGCAGTTGCTATTTGGCAATTTCATTTGAGAGGCCGATTAAATCCTAGCGTTGGTCGAATTTATAATTGGCGATTGGAAGGATCAAATGATGATATTAATTGGGCAACATTGTATAGCACAACAGACACGTATATTACGACAACACAACATTTTACGATTCCAACTGAAAACACTGTTAACAAGTACTTGTATTTTCGAGTTTATGTTATTGCTGCTGAACATCCGTTTCCAGGACTGACAGCATTTCAAATATACACACTTGATGATCAAATTTAATCTAATGCTATAAAATAATGTCAGAACCACCAATTATAACTATTGCGAAAGAATTTTATGATAATATTTTTAACCCCAACAAAGATTTTGAAACCGTTAATGACATATCGAAAGAGGTGCAAAGTTTGAAAAAATTTGGCATCAAATCATTAAATAATCCAACATTGCCAGAAAATTCTGCTAATTTTATTCGCGTTATGCATATGCGAGGACCACAACTGAAAAAAGCAATAGAAAACTTTGACATTATAAGCAGATACTGTCATCCTGACGATTGTCTAGAAGAACAAAAACAAGTTGAAATTATATTTTAAAAAATATTACTAGAGCTTGATTGGTATAACATAGATTTTATAATAAAATCAGACTTAATAAAAGCACGAGTTTATAGTGGAAGAACATTGGAAGAAAGACGAATAAACGAAAATCATACTCGTCTTGACAAACTAGCGGAAACTAAGAAAATAAAAATAAAAAGAAACAAAAATATATATGATAGGTTTTCAAAACGATATATTTTTAAACATCTCGGTATGTACTACAATGACAAGGAAACCTTGGTCAAAATCGTTACTATGACGTCAGATGCAGAGTTAATTATTAAAGTGTACGCAAACGCAATTTTGCCAATGATACGTAAAAACGACTCAGAATTTGATCCGATTATTGTTAACAAGTCTCTAAAGATAATCAAAACTTTAGACGATGAAATTAGTAATTTTAGTGATGATAAGCGAGAAAAGTTTTTTGAAGAAGTCAATCAAATAAAGTTGGAAGTAAAGTCTGATTCTTATTACGACATTAGTGAAGAAGATGATATTCCATTCCCATCATTATAATACTCTAGACAATTGTCACTACGAAATTATTACAACAAAATTAAAACAATATTCACAAAACCATATGAAAAATTAATGTTAAAAGTAGCTTCTGCTGTTGGTCTTCTTACAATTGAACTAGATAAGCTTAAAAAATTGATGCTAGCAAATTTCATAGTCGCATATACAATTATCAGGCAACATCTTGTTCTCAAAAATTTCACGTTAGATCAGTTGAGTTTAGTATTAGGGTATATTGATGAAACAGAAATCGATTACAGTAATTTAGTGAATACAACAGATTTGTACGAAAGTGAAGTAGGAAATAGTTTTGATTCATATGCTTGGTTAAAGAAACAATATGTACTAACAGATGAACAATATAAGGATACTTCGTCAGATATTTATGATAAATACAGAATTTTTATAGCTGATCCTAAAAATAATAAATTCCACAAGTTTCTCGATTCAATTGCTGGTGCCAGAACTTTTGTTTTTGTGTAAAATATGTAAACATATATTATATAATGAAAAAAAATCTAGTTGATTTTAATCATATTTCAGATAAAATTCCAAACAAGATGTGGATGCTCTAATGCAATATTACGGATATTATCATAAAAAACTTTGGTGCGTGAAAAAATGTTACAAATACTATAACAGAATACTTCGAGTGATATCATATTTGCCATTGTTAATGACTAGCTCTGGTATAATTTCAAGTGGAGCATCATTAAATCCGTTTTTGTTAATAATATCTGGTGTCGGTGTTTCTCTTGCAACAGCATGTAAAAAAATTGAGCCTCGTCTTGCAACTAAAAAAAATGCTTGTACAACACCAAGTATCACCTATAAAAAATTACTTGATCAAATACGATCTTATTTGCGTGGTATAAAATATGATGTGGATGATTTAATACGTAAGTTCCTTATTATTGACAGTATGTTAACAGATATTCTGCCAATGAGAGTCAGCAGATATGAAAAAGATTATCATAAAATATGGGTTACAACAGTAGTAGATGTTTAATTTTGTACAGCTTTAGAAATATCATTATCAAATAATATATCAACTATATTGTCAATAAATGTCATCAGATCATCTGCCCAACCTCTTATTCTCATATCATTTTCAGTCACGAATAACCATATTGATCCATATTTTGGTGAGATATGGTAACCAACGTTTTTAATACAATCGCTTATTATTTTAGGTTTTATACCAGTATAGCATGAGGCTGATTTGATTGAATTAAATCTCTTACAAAATTTATTTGTCAGATCAAATCCAACATGTCTCTTTGATTGACCGAAGGACATTATATAATATTTCATTTGTTTAATATGAAAAATCTATTGGTCTAGAATCCCCTTTGTGTTTCAAAATTTCATCATTTTCTGAGATAAGAGGGTGGTTTTTTGAGGGAGAGGGGGTCTCTAAGGTGGTGCAAAAATGTCATAATATATTTATTTTTGAGGGGGGTGAGGGTTTCTGGTCTAGGATCCTTAAACCTCATCTATGTATACTACTTATATAATCTTTTACATCTTAACTGTAATGTTTTACATGGGAGATCAAATGTTATTTACACTTTTAGAACAAATTTCATACTGATATGGAATGAAAAGATGAGTAAATACTGGCAAGATGTTTGTGAAGACATATATACTCTTTAGGTGTAAAAGACCATGCAACCATAATTACAAATGCAGTAAATATGGTATTTTAAGCGTATTAATGCTAGAGACATCGCCAAATTGGCCACTGTTGCAAAGAAGTTATGCTAACTGTATTGATAAGTTATGCCAACTGTAGTGATAAGTTATGCCAACTGTATAGAGAAGCTATGCCAACTGTATAGAGAAGTTATGCCAACTGTATTGAGAAGTTATGCCAACTGTATAAAGAAGTTCTGCCAACTGTATAAAGAAGTTATGCCAACTGTATAGAGAAATCATGCCAACTGTATAGAGAAGTTATGCCAACTGTATAAAGAAGTTCTGCCACTGTATAAAGAAGTTATGCCAACTGTATAGAGAAGTTATGCCAACTGTATAAAGAAGTTCTGCCACTGTATAAAGAAGTTATGCCAACTGTATAGAGAAGTTATGCCAACTGTATAAAGAAGTTATGCCAACTGTATAGAGAAGTTATGCCAACTGTATAGAGAAGTTATGCCAACTGTATAAAGAAGTTCTGCCACTGTATAAAGAAGTTATGCCAACTGTATAGAGAAGTTATGCCAACTGTATTGATCTTGAACATACCCCAAATGAGATGTAGGCAGCCATTACACCTCCTGCAATAGTTGCAAATCCTCCCGTCATTACAGCATTCAACTCTGACAGAGTCATTAGTCCCAAAAATGGACGAATCATGATAGGGGCTTCTGACTGAAAACAAAAACAAGGCACCAGGGTCAAGAAAAAATATTAGATACAAAATATAAGACAAACAGAGCTAGATGTCTCTCAAAACTATATATTTCTAAGTCCAAAAAGTGTTTTTTACTTCTGTCAAGATCTTAAAGCATATAAAAAGTTCTTCCGTGAAATATAATTATGCAACTATAAAGATCAGATTTTACTGTTAAATCTATCTCAGATAATATATGTCTCAAAAAGGTAAAATGGTTCAACGAGATAAAGGTTACAGTGAAAATTTCACACAAAATGACCACTTCTTTTCTTCTAAAAAAACCACACCAGTTTAATGTATTTAATATCTATATTTGTTTGGGGAGGGGGAGAGAACAAGTTATGGGCTCATTTTCCTGAGGTTTTGACAATTATGTTAAAAAGTAATGGCCTAGAACGAAAGTCATACGAAAATTCTGAAACTGACATGGAATTTACCTTAGACTAAACAAACAAAAAACAAACATCAATAATTTAGTACAATAGAGTCAATTATCATACTTGTAATTAACATTACAAATTTACACATTCCAAAAATTTATTTTAAAATTTTGATGCAAAATTAAGTGACTAAGATGCTATGTGGATAAAAATTTTCTAACCTAAATCATTTACTGAGATCTAATTCCTTAATTCAGTTTTTAATTTTCTGCCTTAATTTTGCCTTTGTTGTTAATTAATAAATACTAATTAAAAATATCCTACCATGCCAATGAAGATATTAGCTGCAGCACACACAGACTCAGGGGCCGTGGTACGGAGGACTTTCCTATACACCCAGCCAATTTTGCTAATGATAATCTGCATGGCACCAATATAGTATAGTATGTTGATGGCACAACTGAAGAACACAACCACTGGTAAGACCTGTTGGCAACAGAAAAGGTTAGCATTTAATTCTTCCACAATGCTAAATCAATATACAGAATGATACTGCACACCCTAACCTACACTCCAAAAACATGACGATTTACTGGAAAACACATGGACAAATTTCTACATTATATTCTGATATAATGTCTCATTACTCAATGACTTTCTATCATTGTTCCTTCATTTCATCAATTATGGATAATTTTCAAGAACAGGTGTACCTTTTTTGTCCCAGGAAGTTTTTTTTCCATGATAGAAGTTTCTGATAATTTCCAATAGTGTAAAGATGAAATAGTCTATGGAAAGATAGACTCAGCTATGACATAATGTGCATGATATAAAAGACATCAAAAATGAGCTTAGGATAATACATATTAAACTTGACCTTACAACATTCTTTCTGGCTGATATAAATTTTACTTTTGTTTATCTTAAGGGTATGAATTGGCATGCTTATTTACATTATAAAATTAAATTTACCTTTGTCAATGCTGACAACCATCTAGTGCCCCAAAGTGGTACCTCATTTTCAATTCACTACCTTATTTTTCCCATGCACTGGTTTGACCTTTCATTGTAAAGCAATGAAAGAAAATATTGGCCAGGTGACCCAGGATATGGGGAATATGTGCAGCAGAGGTTGCATATGACAGATATATTGCAACTATTAATGGCACTACATATTGCCACATTACAGAATAAATATTGTGGATAGTTAAATCATTTAAAATTCTTAAATTATTTGTGGCTTGGTACACAGAAATTGCTTGGAAAATTCTCAGGCAAATGAAACAATTTTCTTATGTCATTAAAAGAAGCTAGATAACATCCAACAACAGAAAACAAACTTTTTGAAAAAAGTGCTACCTTCAGAAATTTCACTACTTTAGTATTCAATTTTGATGTAGAAATTTAATACAGCCAAAACATTTATGCCAAAAGTAGTCAACTTCAGGGGCAAAACATTTTTTTCCTCTTTAATCATACATCCAAAGTTTGAATTTTTAATTTTTGGGGTCATATCTTTAGTATATTTTCTACATAAAAAATGTGCAAAAAATTAATCAAGACAAAATGGTTCATTTGCGTAAGCCATTTTTTCCATATTGAGTAGTTGGAGAGAAGCGTACACATGCAGCATACCAGGGAAACATTTCATACTTTTTACATTTTTTAAATACTATTTAATTTCCATTTGGAAAGAAACAAAAATATGTCTGATGTAAAATGTGAACTGGTATATAGAACTAGTTCAAAATTCAAGCAGTCAGATTATATTTAATAGCACACAAACCTTCATGGCAAATATATGCTCTGTGAATTTCTCTCCAAAGACAAACTTTGATCCATAATCTGTGAAGGTCAGGAATGCTTGAATTCTCTCTCCAATGAATTGAAACACGTTATAGCCTGTGTTCCACTTCAGAATTATCACAGCAAAGTAAAACTGGAGAACCATTCCACCTATCACTGGTCGCCATTTTACCTAAGTTGGAAATAATAAATAAATATATAAATTTGCAGAAAATCATCATATTGGGGTTGTCTACTCAGATTTCCATCATCTCTGTTCTGAATTCCATATTGTTCTTTTTTTTATTTTCTTCTTTTTTCATTCACCTAACTCATTGATAGATAACAAAAATTGAGAACTATAATTCAACCCTACATTCTTCCACAAATCATCTTCCAAGATATGAGTTCTCTATCCTGAATGTTGTCAGATTACAGTAATATACCCATCATTATGATGAATACTGTGCATATGTTTGCAAGTATGCATTAGTAAAGCTATGGATCATTGTCCACACTATTTGTAAATAGTAAAAGCAATGTAAATTCAGGTGTTTGCTTGAAGCAAGTTTGTATTGAAAACAAAAGAAGTTATTAAGGCACTTGTTTAATTTTTTAAATTGCTGGATGATTTTATTCCATCTCCTAATTACAAATACTTAGAATATAATAACGAGAATAAAAAAATTCTTTTAACAAAAATTTAAGGCAACAAGAAAGATTTTGAAATTTGTGCATTAATGATTTATGCAAATTTAAGTGTATGTGAAATCAGCTATAAAATATGCTATGTTCTTGAGGGCCTGCTTCTACAGAATACGATGTACAATCAATCAGCAGGTTAAATGTGCAAATGAGTAAAGATAGATTTCATCACAAACTAAGAAATCGTAATTTGTACAGCCCCTAAGATTTGTTTTTTAAGGGCTTTTCAAGTGCTTCAAAAAGTTTTCAAGCAGTATTTTGTCTTATGGAAATTTAATTTTATCTGTAAACTATATTGTTTGTCACTGTATAAATGGCTATAAAAAGAAAATATAGGAAAATAACAATTAGAGCACCATTATAGCAAAGGAGTGCTGCTCCATTTGGTAATTACTAATGTCATGTATTATTTGATCCACCACATTTTCTTTATTAATTTATTCATTCATCAGTGTTGGAAAATATGCATACAACAAAAATTTTGAATTTAAAACATTTTTTATTCTCTGAGATACATTCAAGGAGTCTACAAAAAATTAAAGGAGTTTTTCAACAATTTCAGTGACCTTTCAAGGATAAGCCATTTTTTTTAATTCAAGGAAACCCCTCATTATCAACAAATTTTCCAGGTTGTATGAATCATGCAAATGTATGTACCTGAGATGGTTGGGCAGAAAAAATCCAGAGAAGTCCTAGGAAAAACAGGAGTCCCACCAAGGCTATCAGATTCATTGGGCGCCTCCAGACTGTTACAGCAACTATTGCTACAATACCACCAAACACCATCAGCAAAAGAATTCTAAAATATAAGATAATTAAACCCCTGTAATTCATGAAATCTTATTTATACATGTAATATCATTCTTCATTTTAGTAAAAGAATTCGTAATGTTACTGGGATTCTTTGAGTCATGGCACTATAGTACATTAATGAAATCATTAATGTAGAATGAACCTACAGTTCTATGGTAGCAATAGAGTATGCTGCCTTATAATGAATGTCTATGGTAGCATTAGAGTATACCAGCTTATAATGAATGTCTGTGTGAGTAATAGAGTGTACTGCCTTATAATGAGTGTCTGTGGGAGTAACAGAGTGTACTGCCTGATAATGAGTGTCTGTGGAAGTAACAGAGCCTACTGCCTTATAATGAATGTCCATGGAAGTAAAAGAGTGTACTGTCTTATAATGAATGTCTGTGTGAGTAATAGAGTGTACTGCCTTGTAATGAGTGTCCGTGGGAGTAACAGAGTGTACTGCCTGATAATGAGTGTCTGTGGAAGTAACAGAGCCTACTGCCTTATAATGAATGTCCATGGAAGTAAAAGAGTGTACTGTCTTATAATGAATGTCTGTGGGAGTAATAGAGTGTACTACCTTGTAATCCTTTTACTTCATAGAGTACATGGCTTTGCAGGCGGTTGATGTACATGTATCAATGCTACACAGTGCAGTGTGCTATAAATAGAATACCTGTTACTTATTTGACTCCATACACATAGGCCTACCAGTTAACTGTTACAGCACTTTATGTTGCATTCAACATCAATTTTAACCATTTTACACTTTTGGTATAGAAAGATGTAAGAGTAAAACCTGATTGTTGTAGTTGTATAATTATTTTTCATGGAAGAATTTTTTCAACCATAGCTGCCATTTCTCATACCCAAAATTTAACAGTTCCTTGTTTACATCTACATCACTAACTTATCTGAATTTGATAAATTATAAAAACTCAGTGTTGCCTATATCAACATCAGAGCCTTTACCCAAGTTATTGAAGCTTTCATAGTCATGATTTGAATTGTGCAAACTCCTGAAAGTACTCAACTAAATCTGTGACCGCCATTTTATAGAGTGGAGAATCCGACCAGTTACTGTAAATAGCAAATTAAGACTATAGCTTAAACAGAGACTATGTGATCTGACATAATGATCATTCACATCAATGAATGTAGTATCTAATAAGGGGTTCTCCCTGAAGGTGGCACATCGAAAACCAGTTCAAAATGGCTTATGTTTACAGCATTTATCTGAAGGTACTTCCATGAAAATGGTGCAGAGGCATCAAAACTCGCTTCTATGTGAATTGGGTACAGACATACAAAGGAGCTTACATGAGGAAAAGAGATAATTAATGTTTTTTGGGACCAATAAGTATACCACCTTATAATGACTGTCTATGGGAGTAATAGAGTGTTCTTCCTTAGAATGACTGTCTATGAGAGTAATAGAGTGTACCACTGCCTTATAATGAATGTCTATTGGAGTAATGGGCTGTACTGCTTTAAAATGAATGTCTATGGGAGTAATAGAGTGTACTGCCTTATAATGACTGTCTGTGGGAGTAGCAGAGTGTACTACCGCCTTATAATGAATGTCTAAAGGAGAGATAGTGTACTGCCTGATGATGAATGTCTATGGTAGTAATAGAGTGTACTACCGCCTTATGATGAATGTCTATGGTAGTAATAGAGTGTACTACCGCCTTATGATGAATGTCTATGGCAGTAATAGAGTGTACTACTGCCTTATGATGAATGTCTATGGTAGTAATAGAGTGTACTACTGCCTTATGATGAATGAATGTCTATGGTAGTAACAGAGTGTACTACTGCCTTATGATGAATGTCTGTGGTAGTAATAGAGTGTACTACCGCCTTATGATGAATGTCTATGCCTTATGATGAATGTCTATGGTAGTAATAGAGTGTACTACTGCCTTATGATGAATGTCTATGGTAGTAATAGAGTGTACTAGCGCCTTATGATGAATGTCTATGGTAGTAACAGAGTGTACTACTGCCTTATGATGAATGTCTATGGTAGTAATAGAGTGTACTACTGCCTTATGATGAATGTCTGTGGTAGTAACAGAGTGTACTATGAATGTCTATGGTAGTAACAGAGTGTACTACTGCCTTATGATGAATGTCTGTGGTAGTAATAGAGTGTACTACCGCCTTATGATGAATGTCTGTGGTAGTAATAGAGTGTACTACTGCCTTATGATGAATGTCTATGGTAGTAATATAGTGTACTACTGCCTTATGATGAATGTCTATGGTAGTAATAGAGTGTACTACTGCCTTATGATGAATGTCTATGGGAACAAAGGGTATACTGCCGTATAATGAATGTCTATGGGAACAATGGGTATACCATGTTATAATGAACTACTAAATAATGAAACATGATGTTCATCCATACGTGCATAATAAACAGGAGATGTGTTACTATTAAGGGCTGTATTGTGGCCAACTCTTGTATTTAATAATAATAATGATAATAATATATATATATATATATAGAGAGAGAGAGAGAGAGAGAGAGAGAGTGAGAGTGAGAGAGAGGAGAGATATGGTTATATTCCTGTTCAACAATGTTATGTACTGTATCTATCGGCTAATAAGACATTCCTTGTGTTTCCCTTCGCTCATTTGTGCATCTGAGACCCACAAATTTTTAATCTTATCCCCAGTTCTGACACTAAGAGGGTTTTTGACTCTCAGTCTTGCACCATATCCATCTGGTAATAAGACTTGTGGTATGTTATGCACCATATCCTTCTGTAATAAGACTTGTGGTATGTTATGCACCATATCTATCTGGTAATAAGACTTGTGGTATGTTATGCACCATATCCTTCTGATAACAAGACTTATACTATGTTCTGTACCATATCTATGTGGTAATAAGACTGTGTTGTACTGTGTACTGTGCTATGTACCATATCCATCTGGTACCACTCCGGTAGGTCGAGGATTCGAACCCTGGCTGAGTCATACCAAGGACTTGTAAAAATGTTACTAACAGCTGCATTAGCTGCTTCACTAGGCACTCAGCATTAAGAGATTTATGTTAGGATTGGTCGGCCTGGTGTCAGGATAATGTGACTGGGTGGGACATCATGCTACATGTCTGCAGCATTATGCCCCAGTCCTAGACATCACTATAAACTGCCACACTGCAGACATCATAGCAATATGGCTGAAAAAGTTGGCAGAGATTTTACTGAAATGGGTTATCTAGGGCCAAAAATGGGACCCTATCCCAAAATAAAACGTTTCAAAATTATGCACAGTTCTTTGGATATATATTTTGCCTAAAATAATGGCCACCAGGTACCAATCAATTTGCCCAAGAAAAAATCCCAGCTTATGTTATAGTATTGAACTAAAAATGTCATGTCACCTGTGACAAGCCAGTTTTGTGGTCTTTTTCTCTTTTCGAGAACAATTTTATATCAACTCACACATTCAAAATTCTGGAAATGCAGCCTGTTATACAGCTCTCAAGTCTCTTTAAATGTTTTTGGATGTTGTCATGGAAGCGAGTTTTAACAAACCACAGTATGACACAGGTGAGAATGAAGATTGTTAGAACAATGAGTGATAATGGATCTTTACAGCTGTAGAGGACACTGAGAACCATGGCCCAGATAAAGTAACCACTGTAACAGCCAATGATCACACTGCATGCAGCCTACAATATAATTAAACAGAAAATTTTTATTAAATAAAATAAACTATATGTGAAACAAAACTTTATGAGCTTAACCTTTTTGACAAATTTAGTAAGACAACATTCACTCTAATATAGCATAATACACTAATAAGCAAACAGTGGGGAACAAAACTGGTCTCAAATACACTAACTTAACTATATCTATAAATATGTAATGACCTTAAAGTGGCATGATTTATAATATTTAAAGGTTAAAATTTGTAGCAGATTTGTCGACTACACCTAATGTATCATATATATTCGTTTATAAGTTGAGTCCACCTACAAACTGCACAGGCCCAGGTAGCATGATGCACTGGCGGATCTGGGTCTATGCAGGTTGATAGGACTAATTAGTAGAACAAAGAACATAGACCATGATATACTGGTACATTATGTGATGGCAGATCCAGGTCTGTGATGTCTGCAGTTGGACATAACTTGTAAGCAAGTATATATATGGTACTGTGATATTATTTCGTGCTATAATAATCAAAGCAAATAAAATAAAATCATCAATAAAGCAAGCTCACATTTAATTCAATTCAATATGCTTTGCAGTACATGTTTAGAATGCACAGATGATGGAAAAAGCAGAGATATTGTAATTTACAACATCAGTCATTTATTCCCTTTCAAATATGTTTTTATTGTGGAAAGATACAAGTTATATTTAAAATTTTCATGTTTTGCTGTAATACTGAAATTGCATCCTATTCTGCAACCATGTTTTTTAACAAAGCTGGTTCCAACATTAGTCTCGTTATTCCATGACCGTACCAGTACCGTACTCAATTACCTTCCATAGTATAAATATAGCACAACTGCCTGTCAGCTTCCTGAAACATGTTGCAGAAAGTCTCAGGTGCAGGCAAGTGAAAGTTGCTCGAAATACTCATTTTAAAACTGTTTTAAAAAACATACTCATCTTCCTAATGTGTATGTATGTATGTATGTATGTAAATACGTATGTTGTCTGCCTTGGATGCGGGAGATCACGGGTTCAAACCCCGGCAGAGTCATATCAAAGACTATTAAAAATGGTACTTTACAGCTGTCTCGCTAGACGCTCAGCATTAAGAGGTTAGTGTTAGGACTGGTCGGCCTGGTGACTGGGTGGGACATCATGCTACATGCTTGCACCATAATGCCCCAATAAATTCATCATATTGACAGCCAAAATCAGCGTAATAGTAGCCATGCCAACATTTCCATTAATGATGAACAAACCTTGAACTTCAAAAAATCAGTGTAATACGTGTGAATTGTTGGTAAACTAGTGAATATTAAAAAGTAAACAGGATTGTGGTTGTAATGTTCCTTGGCAATATAGTATTAGGATAATAATTTTTCAAGTATCACAATAGCATAAACCATTTTCATACAAGGTTTTCTTTATATAATAATAATAATAATAATAATAATAATAATAATAATAATGTTTTAAAAAGTACTAGTACTAGTAAAAACATAAGCACAAACAAATTCCCAAGTATCCAAACTAATGATAGTGTCAGTGAATTTCTGACTTTTGTGAGAAAAAAATATGATCAGTCATGGATTATTTACAAAGTTAAGAGGGGAGCTGTTTTGATTTTGTTACTCATCCTCAGTTCAGTTGATTTGGGGCCTGATACCACTTGCATTTGCAGCATTTTTTCTATTCTAACTTTATTACTGTTCTAAATTCACATTCTGGTCGTTTATTTTTAACATTTCTTAATTTATTAGAGAGATGGTACATTAAAAATATACAATTGTTTTCATACTAAGATAACAAATTATGAAAAAGGATCCATTTTTAACCTGTCCTTTGATTTTCCCTTTGATCCTGCACCTAATATTGAAACTATACATTCTCAGAGTATATAAACAGTTAAACAACTAAACTGATTACTTTTATTTGTATTGCTCATTCAGTACTGTGACATTTGGCAGGTTCTTATCCTGTAAGCACACTCAGTTTTGTATTTGACTTCTACTTCATGGTTGGATACTTCAGTTATTTTTAATGCAGATCATTATAAATGTAATTGTGAGTGTTTTTCGATACTCTAATCTTACGATTCTAATCGGAGTTTTGTTGTCATTGATGAAGCTGCCAACACTGGTGAATTCTTAGAAAGCTAGAAAAGAAATCGCTTCTTTCAGCACTTTCATCATCATCTTCTTCTGTTGTCTTCTTGGTGTCTGCTGCATATTCCACACCATCTGATACAAATATGAATCCTTATTTCAACAAATCAAAACTTCAGAACCAGCTATTTTTTCTGACTCAGAAGAAAAGATTAAGGGGCCATATACAATACAATAAAAAAACCATAGTTATGATAGAGCACATCTTCACGAGCCAAGGTTCTGATATGACAACCCTATCTACACCTTGGCAGATAAAGCAGATATGTTAGTACCTTGTCCTAGCGACATCTATTGGATTTCATGAGTTGCCTCCCTTAGTATGTAATGCCGACTAAGGTGGCACTCTACAGTTTCATATTTTGCATAGGGTTAGAATTTTAAAGAAAAAGAATATCCCCGGGTTTCCTCACTAGTTATACTGGCTATTTAAAAAAGACCTTGTATATCTTAGGTATTGTTCAAAGAACCTTTAATTCCCATTATTTTGGTGTATGATTGATGGGTGTAATATACGTTATAGAGTATACAGCTTGGCCTTACTCCAGATGTGCATCTTTCAAAAAAGTGCTAGCTCCACTTCGTCATTTTCACTTCCTGAACTTCAGAGGTAAAATTGTAAAAAAAAGAGCTGATAACTTTTTTTACATTTTATATATTTGGTAATTCATTCATTGCACTTTCAGAAGCTGGTATTGTCTAGTCTGGCAAAATTCATTTTCCCTATTTTAATAGTTGCTAAGGATAGTGTACTTTAGACAAATTCTGGCTGATTTTTGGAGCACAAGGGAGCAGTCATTTTCGTTAGCAGTGTGCTAAGATCATTTACAATTTCCAAAAATACAATATCCAAAGAAATGTCAGCCACATTACATCAAAGTAGCATAAAGGTATGCCAACATTTTCTCCACTGTGCATGTTTTAAATGCATACAACTTCACCTTATATACGTCACTCTCTTAAAAGTACATAATAACTGGTGAGCGCCCACTAAGACATATTGCCTTACCCTTATCTCATTAAGCCTTACTGCCATACCCTAATCTCATTAAGAATTATTGCCATACCCTAATCTCATTAAGCCTTATTGCCGTACCCTAATTTTAATAAGCCTTTCTGCCATACCCTAATCTTATTAAGACTTATTGCCATACCCTAATTTCATTAAGCCTTACTGCCATACCCTAATCTCATTAAGACATATTGCCATACCCTAATCTCATTAAGACATATTGCCATACCCTAATCTCATTAAGACATATTGCCATACCCTAATCTCATTAAGCCTTATCCTAATCTTACTAAGACATATTGCCTTACCCTTATCTCATTAAACCTTACTGCCATACCCTAATCTCATTAAGAATTATTGCCATACCCTAATCTCATTAAGCTTTATTGTAGTACCCTAATCTTAATAAGCCTTACTACCATACCCTAATCTTACTAAGACTTATTGCAATACCCTAATCTCATTAAGCCTTACTGCCATACCCTAATCTTACTAAGACATATTGCCTTACCCTAATCTCATTAAGCCTTACTGCCATACCCAAATCTCATTAAGAATTACTGCCATACCCTAATGTCATGAAGCCTTATTGTCGTACCATAGTCTTATTAAGCCTTACTGCCATACCCTAATCTTACTAAGACTTATTGCCATACCCTAATCTCATTAAGCCTTACAAACATACCCTAATCTCATTAAAACTTATTGCCATACCCTAATCTCATTAAGCCCTACTGCCATACCCTAATTTTACAAAGATATATTGCCATACCTTAATCTCATTAAGACTTATTGCCATACCCTAATCTCATTAAGACTTATTGCCATACCCTAATCTTACTAAGACTTACTGCCATACCCTAATCTCATTAAGACTTACTGCCATACCCTAATCTCATCAACACTTACTGACATACCCTAATTTCATTAAGCTTTATTGCCATACCCTAATGATACTAAGACTTACTGCCATACCCTAATCTCAATAGGCCCTATGGCCATAACCTAATCTCATTAAGTCTTATGGCCATACCCTAATCTCACCAGGCCTTATGGCCAAACCCTAATCTCACTAGGCCTTATGGCCATACCCTAATCTCACTAGGCCTTATGGTCATACCTAATCTCACTAGGCCTTTTGGTCAGCTGACCTAGCAATGAATTTAAGATCCAAATGCAGACGTATTCCATTTTTTATCTAGCATTCAATGTGTTGAACACTGTTTTATTGTGGGAATTCACAATGAATTTTATGGAATCACATGTATATATGGATTAGTGGACTACTTAAGACAACAGGATCAGTACTGATTAGTAAATCACTCTTTAACCATTCTGCACAAGCTTTTTATTTCAGCGTGTTACATGAAATTTAAACCATTATGTTGACAACTTTATTCAGAACAACTTTACCGAATTTTTGCTTAACTGAAGGAATATAAAGGAAAATCTAGCCAAATTCTGTTAAATTAACCCCTCTGAATATCAGTCACTGAAATATTGTTGATGAGCCTCAGAGAGACAGGCACTGATAGAGCTCCCACAGCCCTAGGTGATCCCTCAACCTGTATGCTGTATGGGACTAACTCACTGCTTGATTCTGAAAATAACTAATTAAAATAATCTCTTGGAAAGAACTGCCATGACCTTACATATAAAATATCTGCAATTTTGTTCCATATATGTTTTTTATGGGGTTAAAAAACTAGGGGTGAAACAATTAATATATTTATACTTTTTTCCATATCATTAACAGTATTGACACAACAGGTGAAGAATTTATATGAAAAGATATTTTAATCTTCAGGAGTCTGAAATAATTACTAATTGTTTGCATTTTTTTCTTTAAATTAAGAAATCATCCAGTACTGAGCAGGAACATGCACTCATTTCTGTCAGTAAGAAAGAAAAACTATTGACAACACACTCACCTCTACAAATTAACAAACACATGCTAAGTCGCATAGTTTGAAATATGCCCCTACATTCCAACCCCACCAATTCAATAATGATAATTTTATCCAGTCATCATGCTCAGCCAGTGATAATATATATCAATGTAAAGAAGGCAGTTCAGGTTTGTTCCCCATGTATGTTTAATAATCCTTTTTATGTGATGTTTCCCTTCACATCTTCTCTGAAATGGATTGTGTTAGTGGGCTACACTTCCAGTGTGTCATGCAGTAAAATGTCAGATTCAGTTCTGACTGGTGATTTTTGTTTGTTCAAGTCCAGAGAAAAACAATAATCACCAATCAAAACTAACTGCAACTTATTCACTGCATGACATGCTGGAAGTATTGGCATCCAGACTCAGTCAAGTTAGATACTAAGCAAGAGAAACTTTACACAAAAGTACCTATTAAGTGACCTATAAAGTACTTAAATCATACAAGGGGAACAAGTTTGTAATGTCTTCTTTAACGATGATATGTAAACTGCAACTGATCATACCAACGGGAAAAACAAAATTGGTGCATGAACAGCAACGGGATAAATTCAAAATTGCACAAGTGGTAGTCACCTTTTTAATTTGTAGAAGGGGAGTGGGTGTTGCCAATAATTCCTTTTACACTGACAGAAATGAGTGCCTGTGACCACAGCATTTGTTTTGCATCTGTAGGAAGTAAAATATGAATGATCTGATTGTTAGTTATCTTGGCTCCCAGATTCGGACTCTTTTTAAATAAGATTTTCCTTCCACAAAGAAATGGCTCTATTTCTTCTGTTTTGGAGATAACACCATACTGACTTCTCTGTTGAAGTGAACAGGTGAAATGGTCTAAAAGGTTGAATAAAAATCACTGACACCTAACAGTTAATCTGTTTGAAAGTTAATTTTATTTATCCTGTCAAGAATGAGAACAGTATATGGCCAGATGAAAAGTCTATGTCTGTCTGTACACTGCTTACTAGAAATATAACCAATATGTCAACACATACAAAATGGCACCACCCTACCAATGACAATCCTTCTAAAGATGAAAGATCATCAATTTAATATCTGTATTGATAATGTATCATATCATATGCTGTGTATCATGAATCATATTGATATGTGGCAAAGGTGTATCATGTCATCCCTATCAAAAACACAAGTTTTGGGGATTTCACACATTGCTTGGAAGTGGGGTTGGTGTGACTCTGAAGGGGCAGAGGTTTAAAAAAATAATCGGCTTCATCATGCTAATCTTTTTATTGTCTTGGTTTCTCCATTTTCTAATGATTCTGAAAATGTATATATACCAGCAGTGATGATTATGGAGCTTTATTTTGAATTTGGATGGATTCAAAGAGATGTGGCTACATCCTTGACCTTGGCCATAGCTGATCTCTGTATAGTACTACCATATTGATGATGCTAGTAGAGAGTTAACTATTTTAATTTATGTTGGGAACTCTCCACACTGGAGGTGCATTCTTCATCCCATTATGGTGAAGATGAAACAAGTACATGTACATGCCAGATCTGTTTTAAGATTCATCTTAGATCTTACATATTCAGTCTGAATGGGACACTACATAGGCATGGTAGTATGTTCAGGAAAATTATTATGTGCGATGTGGATTTTAATAGCTGCTTCACTCCTTTCAGGCATACTGGGAATGAGAAACAGGTGACAAGTGAATGGTTATTTTTATGTGAGCACTGATCAAAAAAGAGAGGGTTTGCACTTGATAATGCATCTGTAGGTATGGCATAAAAAATAACCAGAATGCAAGAAACTGGAAAAAAAACCCACACGATCTGATATAAATTAACTAGCCGCTATTTCCAAACCTGATAACTAATGAAAATGACCCTTTTTCAAGTTCTCTGTAAAATACTGAATATAAAAGTCCAACACTGTACGTAATTTAAAAATTTTTTAAAAAGAAGTCACATCCAGAATATATAAAACCAGGGATTTTTCTTGTGCAATTACCAATGTGGCCTTGGCCCATTATTTTTGGAAACATGATCAACTTGTAATTAAATCGTTTAAAGTAAATTTCTAGAATTGAGAATCTGTTGTAATTTTCAAATATTTTACTTGGAAATAGGGGAATCCACTATTCTGGAACTGGAGCCAATTTTTCACCTAGCAGTTCTCTAAAAAAACAGGGTCTGAGATCTCTCAACTGGCTGATGCTGTCAAATAGCTACAAGCAATAGCAGGTGCCCAAGCAATCTAGGTTCATACGATGCTTTCTGTACACA
>JAECUM010013872.1:0-26440 GCA_016617855.1 Megalonaias nervosa
GAAATTAAACTAGATGGCAACTACTGGTTCTTCAAATCTGCAAAGTTCCACATTTTCTAGACATGAGACATCTAGAGACCACCTACTTACTGCTGAGGCTCATCAAAACCAAGCATCAGAAAATTTTGTGAAATGCAACACAGACGAAAGGGAACTATATTGTAGTTGAGAATATGATATTTGTACATAATATCAGTTTTAATACATACTTTTTTAAAGAATAATAAATAATTGCCAATAAATAAAACTGACAAAGTTTTGTGTCTGTTTATTCCTGGCATTTTAATGCACATTTAGCCACTTCAACATGCTTCTGGGAGGAGACTGCAACTTTTGCTGGTGGGACTCCTATTTTTACCAAATTAGGAGTCCTGGACTCTATAATCCTAGTGAGACCTCTGAGGCAGTATTCCATTCTGTGTGTTGATTTTGCATATTAAGCAGGCGATGTCGAGCAGTACTTACAGGTTACTGTATTTGTATGGGAAAATATGAACGAGTTTGTCGGATGGAAATACTGCACGACCTTGGGAGTGCAATATATTCATCCGACAAAACGAGTTCATATTTTCCATAACAAATGCAGTAACCTTTTTATTATATGCTCATTTTCTTATACTACCTAAGGCTTAATTATATAAACAAAACTAAACTACAAGAAACAAAGTAACTGAATGTATGCCATATTCCAAATACTAAATACACAAGCACAGATTCATCATTACACAACAACATTATTAATCCACACATAACTCCGCCCAGATAAATTTGAACTTAGTCGTGCACTAGACATAACTTTCAAAAGAAAATGGCATTTTGGTCTACTAAAAATTGAAATTTGGAGTCATATTGTGAATGAATGCACATTGCAACAACTTTTCCATTTCATCTGGAATGAATAGATTTTGGTATTTTTGTTGATTCTAAGAAATTTCATAATTATAGACTGGATTTATCTGTGCCAATTCTACATGAAATACATCGAATTGAAGCAGCGAGGGAAAAGCATGTTGACATCTGCAAGTGTTTTTCTGTTCTGTCATTGAATTTTGAAATCATAATGTGGGAAAAATATGAAGTCTTTCAATTGCAATTATCAAAAACGGGCTATTGAATATAATGTTTATTTCATTTTGAGTGCAGTAAGGAGGATGTAATTGCACTTGGAATATAGTCAAAATTACAGTACAATTTCAAAATGTGTAATCAAGCTTGAGAACCCATGACATGGCTCATGTAATTCGGATTTGCAGAACATAGAAAGTACATTTTGAGGAAATTCAGGATGTAAAACTATAAGTACATTTTTTGCCATTCTTATTACCAGCTAAAGAAGACAGTTTATGCCTTGTCACTTACATGTTATTTGTAAGGACCCTGTCTGGCGTCTATAGCTAGCCTAAATCCGAAACATTGTATCAAAAAAGTTAACGCGGAATGTGCCAAAGCAGCTGGTATGTGGCAGTCCATGAAAGATCTGCTTTAGTTCATTCAGAAACACATTTAATCAACCAAAACGTAAACCATCTACTATGAGAGTGTACAGGATATTTTACAAAGTAGTTCCTAATACACTATTGGGCCACGTGAGTTCAATATGAAATTTTGCGCGAGTGCAATATCATAAAATATTGCACGATTCTGACAACGTAAAGTTAACGGAGAAAAAAAATGAGCATATAATAAAGTGGGGAAATGGTCTAGCATTCTTTGAAGTCAAACTTTGGACAGGCATATATATGTCGAATGCCTGAGCTAAACACTGGTACTAAATGCTAAATGTAGCTTGAAATATCAGCATTGATTCTTAAATAGGTCGCGTGAGAAAGGAGAGAAGTGTCCTCCCCTGTATTATTTTATATTATTATGCCTGACAGTTAAAATTTTAAGCAACGATACGAGTCCCTTAGTCCTACAACATAAGACACATCACCCGATATTTTTGTTCTGGGAGGGTGATGGGTCTTACTGCCTAACTAACGGCGCTGTGTAGCGTGTTTTGATGTCGACTAACAGTGTAACGAAAGTCAAATTTTCACGAATATCACACACAACTGGCAACCAATAAAACACTTTTCTACAAAGTAAAGTTATAATGTCTTTGTCATACTTTACTTACCCTGATGTCTTTTCTCTAATAAATTCAAATTGTCACAAAAGAAATGGACCTGTTTTCAAGTTTCGTTGGCCTACATTTCATATGAATGAAAAGCGATGAAAGCCAGGAATGCCAAAATTGGGTTAGGTTGAAATATTATTCTTTAACGAAACAAATGCAAATATATTATGCCTATTGGAACTGTAAGCAACGTTTCATTTCGTTCAAGAAACGTATCTCCCACATGAACCTACTTGAACATACTTCGGCGTACCTCAACTACTGTCACATTGCAACAAATTCAAATGTATGTCAACGGAACATGAAAATGCGTCCATTTGCTAGTGTCATATTTTGATTCCACCAGGATAAAAATTGCACAGTAAGTATATTAATTACACATAAATTAGTGAAGAGTGTCGATATAGGCTGCCAAGTGTGTGAGATATTCCTGAAACTTTGACTACTCGTTCCGATGTCAACCGACATCGGAACACGCTATGCAAGGCCGTTATTTGGGTAGTAAGACATAGCACTTAAACAAAAACATGTGCTATGTCTTACATTGTAGAACTACGAGTCCCTGTGGTACGAGGGTCCAAATAAAATGAATAATTGCCGTATAAAGGTATGTGTAATCAATTCTGAAGAAAAAAATAAATTAAAAATTAAAAGAAAAATACACTGGTTACTGAAATAGTCGGTACTGAAAACATTCATGACTTGTATGACTTATACAAGGGCAGTAACTCATTAATGTTACATTTCTTGACCTCAAACACAAGTGACAACCCTTTGCAATATATGCTAACCACTCGTTTATCGAATTTAGAACAGACAAACTAATAGCAAGGCACTACTTTGAAAACATATGTACTTCAAATGCAAACCACGTGTAGGGCGAAACAACATCGTAAAATAACTCCACGGTTTTCTTCGTACGTGAACCCATTTTGATACTGGACTTGGAAATATCTGTGCCAAGAAGACGTTTTATGAAAGAGAACTGCTAGTTCATGCGTCTACTAAATTTAAGTTTGAATTTGTCTGTGTATAAGGTTTCCTCCGCCAAAAAAAAGAAAGAATCAGGTTAAAGTATTGTGAAGTATTGGTCATAGTGTATACATATCTCATTCTC
The DNA here is from genome assembly GCA_016617855.1 of Megalonaias nervosa. Lineage (NCBI taxonomy): Eukaryota > Metazoa > Mollusca > Bivalvia > Unionida > Unionidae > Megalonaias > Megalonaias nervosa. The sequence continues at coordinate 3,237 of JAECUM010013872.1, forward strand.
GCCGATAATAATAATAATAACAATAATAATAATAATAATAATAATAATAATAATAATATAATAACAACAACAACAACAACACTTTACCCTCTTAGAAAGATATATCTTTTCCTAAACCCCTACTTCTGTCTAATGATTGAGGGCTAGTAGATGCACCAAAAAAGCTATATGATCAATCCAGTTTCCTTTCGTCTGAAAGTACTACATCACGTTTGACAATCAAATATTACTTTCTGCGTACCACATTCTTATCATGCTATACTATAGTATGCATAGAAGCATATTATTATATGCTGATTTTTTTCTCTGTTAACTTTACATTGTCAGTAATGGCGGCTATAGGTGGAAGCTAGTAAAAGTGGTTCTGTAGATTTCAGTTTTGAAAGAAAGTGGGTTTTTTTCCCACTCAAATTCATACATGATGGAGTAGAGAAAGAAGTTTAGTGGGTGCAGTTTTGAGCCTTTCCCTACCTGATTTGTTTGACTCATTTACTTATTTCAGTGTTATTACCTGTCCATCATTTGCCTTTATTTGTAAGAATTCTTGGCACATGGTGAATAATAATCAGTGTCACAAATGAGTAGTGAGAAAAAATTAGTCCAAACAAGATTAGCTACAAGCATGAGTGGAAAGAAAGACCAAGACAAGCAACAAATGAAAACTAGATTACAGAGTGGCACCCTAATGGAAACATCTGACACAAGTTTGAGTGAATCAAGTTTGAATACAATTCAGCTGGACTTAGATGAAATAAAGCAAAGCCTCAAAGGGAGCATTTCCAAAGCAGATTTCACATCTGCTATTGCTGATTTGGTGAAAAAAGATGACCTTACAGAAATTGTCTCAACCATTGTGAGGAAATTGTTAGAGAATGTGAAGGAAGATCTGAGAAAGGAGATAGCTGTAGAAAGTGAAAGGGTAGTAAATGAGAGGACAGGAGAGTTGATGGATAAGGTGGATTCACTGGAATTCGAAAACCACCAATTGCGAGAAAAATTACAAGAGGCAAAAAAATGACAATGATAAAATGAGGAGTGACATGAAAGAGTCTGGCAGGAGATCTAAACAAGCAAGTGCAGCCTCAAACCAAATGGAACAATTTTCAAGGAAGCTGAATGCTAAAGTTTTAGGGCTGGAGGAGGAGGAGAATGAAAGTCTGAGAGAGAAAATTCCGAAATTGGTGAAAGAAGTCACAAAGATTAATTTGGATAACAGGGACATAGTGGCTGTGCATAGGATCCCAGGCCGACAGGGACAGCCAAGACCAGTGATTGTCAAATTCTGGAGTCTGGATTGTAAACTTCCAATTATCAAGAAGCGGAAAGACTTTAAACAGAGCAAAGGAATTAGACCGGTAGAGGATGTGACGAAGATGAATATGGAACTCATCAATAAATTATCCAGGCATCAGGAGATTGATAGTGCATGGTACTTTAATGGATTTGTGTATGGTAAAACCAGATTAGGAAAAAGGATAAAATTTGACATTTATGATGATATTGATGAGAAAATTAGAGTATAAGTGTCATATGCAACTCTATGAATTCATGAAATTGGCCAAATAGGTATGTGAACCTTCTTTTGGATACTCCCCTTTCAACTCTAATTTGTTTTAATTATTTTTTATAAGTTACTTCTTTCCTTCACCAGTTTTGTGATTAGTTAATAGATTTGTTACTCGCTCATCAATTATATCAAATCTCTCCTTAATCAATTCATCCACTAATTCATAAATCATCTTTCACCCATATACACATTTACTTACTCAGTTGTTTATTCATCGTATTCAACACTACTCACCCACGTTCAATACTTCAGTTCTCCCATTCTTGCTCAGTCATTCAGTCACTCACTACATTCATGTATGCTCTCTTTCATACTTTCTTCCCCTCCCTTCACCCCTTCTCTCATTCATTTTGTAATTTATACTCTTACTAATCTGTGCCTATTGGTTTACCAAACTGTTTAGCTCCTGGAAATCTGTCAAAGGCGATTAAGAGTTATCACAAATGGAGCTGTTTCACTTGTTGTCTATCGTTCACTGTATCAATGTTAACTGCAGCCAAATCTACAGCATGTATTGCAACACCATGGATGTTTTTATTATAGATGTTTGTATTCTGTGTGAGTATGTGTGGGAGTGTGGTGTGAAAGCCATGCATATGATAAATTCAAGGTGATAATTACTTCATACATTCCTGTACAAGAACAAGTATACGTAAAATTTCTGCCGTTCTCATGGATAATAACATAAAAATTATATCTATGAATGTTAGAGGCCTGCAAGGTTCAGTCTATAAACGAAGGGACATTTTCCACTGGGTAAAACAAAAGAATGTATCTATAGTATGTTTGCAAGAAACTCATAGTACAAAGAACGATGAACTATATTGGGCAGCTGAGTGGGGATACAAATGTATATTTAGCCACTGCTCTTGTAATAGTGCTGGGGTTGCAATACTTTTTTGAAATACTTTCGAATTTGTAATTCATAGAGAAAGATGTGACAGTCAAGGAAGGTTTATTATTTTAGATATTACAATTAAAGGCAACAGAATAACCCTCGTGAATTTGTATGGTTATAATGATGATAATCCTAGCTTCTTTAGAAAGTTAAAGGAGGAGATTTTATTTCTTGAGAACTCATCAATTATAATGTGCGGAGATTGGAATACTGTTCAGGACTTAGACTTGGATACTTATAATATTTTATATGACAAACACCAACAGTTTAGAGCAGTGATCCAAGACCTGAAAAACGAATTGGAACTAATTGATCCCTGGCGAAATTCGAATCAAGACTTAAAGATGCATACCTGGAGGCAAAAATCTCCCTTGAAACAAAGTAGATTAGATTACTTTCTCGTATCTGAAGACATTCATATGAATACAGTTGATGCGTGTATCTTACCTGGATATAAGTCTGATCATTCAGCTATTGCTCTGAGTGTAGCTTTCTCAACGTGCTCACGGGGAAAAGGATATTGGAAATTTAATGCCCAACTGTTGAAGAACAACGAGTATACTGATTTGGTCAAAAAGTGTATAACTGACACTGTAAATGAATATTATGTAAGGGGAAATAAAGATGACTCTCTCCGTGTTTCTCTTTCCTGTAATGATCAAATGTTCTTTGAAATATTGCAAATGAAAATAAGATCGGAAACTATATGTTTTTCTATTAAAAAAACAAAAGAGAAACGGGAAAAATTAAAGAAAATTGAACAGGAAATAATAGAAATTTATGGGGAACTGTCGAATAACATAGATGGGGAAACTCTAGAAAATTTAGAGGAAAAAAAGCAGCATTAGAGGAATCTAGGAAAAAATACACAGAGGGTGTTATCTTAAGATCTAAAGCCAGATGGTATGAATTTGGAGAAAAAAGCACAAAGTACTTTTTAAATCTTGAAAAAAGAAATTATGTCAATAAGACAAAGGAAATTATTTTAGATGATGGGACAAATTTATCTGATCAAATAGATATTTTAGAAGCCCAAAAACAGTTTTATATGGAATTGTACAAAAGTAGAATTGTTCAGCTTGATGACGAGGAGACTCAAGAAACTCAAAATAGATTATTTAACCAAAATAGATTTTTTAATCACAATATTAAACTCAGTCAAGAGGAAAGAGAATCGTGCGAGGGTCTGCTTACAATTAATGAATGCGGTATGTCTCTAAAATGGATGAGAAACGGAAAAAGTCCTGGCTCAGATGGATTCACTGTAGAGTTCTATAAATTCTTCTGGAAGTCTCTTGCGGGATTCCTTTGCAGATCAATAAATTACAGATACACTGTAGGAAAACTTTCAGATTTTCAGACTCAAGGAGTCATAACATGTCTACCAAAGGAAGAAAAAGACAGAAGATTTTTCAAAAATTGGAGACCTATATCACTTTTAAATACTGACTATAAGATTGCTTCGGGAGCCATTGCAGCCAGGATTAAAAAGGTTCTTCACTCTTAAATCAGTGATACCCAAAAAGGATTATGAAGTGTAGATTTATTGGAGAAAATACCAGGCTACTATACGATATCATGAATCAACTTGAGAATGAAAATAGATATGGCTTATTATTATTAGTAGACTTTGAAAAAGCTTTTGACTCAATTGAATGGACCTTTGTGGAAGAAGCTTTACAATCTTTCAACTTTGGTGATTCTGTTTGTAAGTGGTTTAAGCTGTTTTGTAATGACTCTAAAAGTTGTTATAAATAATGGGCATATGTCATCTTTTTTTAGACTTGAAAGAGGATGTCGTCAAGGAGATCCCCTTGCACCTTACTTGTTTATTATCGGGGTTGAGATTTTAGCTATAACTTTAAAGCAAAATGTGGTTGTACGGGGACTGATCTTTGATGTCAATGAATATAAATTGGGTCAGTATGCCGATGACGCTTTTATTCTTCTTGATGGATCTCAACTTTCTCTTAAAGCAACTATGAATATCTTGCAAGGTTTTTTTCTATTATCTGGACTTAAATGTAACATAACAAAAACAAAAGCCATTTGGATTGGAAACAAGAAATTTTCTAATGAAAGAATATGTCCCGATATGGGTCTAATTTGGTCCTCCTCTAACTTTACACTCCTTGGCATAGATTTTTCGCCAGATTTACAACAAATGGTGGAAATTAATTATATGAAGAAACTAACAAAGGCAAAACAAATATTGGCAAGCTGGAGTCAAAGACATCTGTCAGTTGTTGGTAATGTAATTGTTGTAAAAACCCTTGTTCTACCCATATTCATACATCTTTTCTCAGCACTTCCAAATCCATCAGCAAAAGTTGAAGCAGAACTAAATCGTACATTATTTAAATTTGTATGGGGTGGAAAAGTAGAGAGAATTAAACGTGATATACTAGTAGCCCCAGAGAACGAGGGAGGACTCAATATGATACATATATTCTCATTTATTAGGTATATTAAGATAAGATGGGTAAAAAGATTGCTGGAAAATGAAAATGCAGCTTTGCAGAACTTAGTCAATAAAACTATACTCAGAAATAAAAAGGATATTTGGAATTTAGGGAGAAGGAAATTAAAAGAACTTTGTAAGTTCATTAAATACAATTTTTGGAGAGATGCCATTTTGGCAGTATCTTATTGGAAAGAGAAACCGCAAAGTGCAAATGAGTTTTTATCCATGAGTATTTTAAATTTTGTCCCCCCTAGAATGTTCTATCAATACAAATCCTGGACAGAAGCCGGTTTTGAAATTTTGAATGATCTAGTAGATGATCATGGTAATTTAATACCTTTTGAAATGATAAAACAAAAAACTAGAAACGATGACTTCTTGAAATACTTCTCCTTAATATCCAAAATTCCAACAGCATGGGAAGAAGCCATAAAAAACCATTTAGCACATAATAATTTTGATAAGCAGGAGGATAAAATAATGGACCTGCAAAAATATAATTCACTCAAGTTTGTTTACAAAGAACTTTTAAAAAGGCTTAAAGGCAACATACTGCTAAGCAAGAATCTTGGATGCAAGTACTAAATAAAAATATTAGTAGTGAGGAGTGGTCTGTGATTTATAGATGGGCGAAATGTTGTACCAAGGATACCAAGTTGATCTCTTTTAACTTTAAATTAATCCACAGAATAATCGCTACTAATGATTTTTTGAAAAGAATTAACATATTGGATGACAACAAATGTACGTTCTGTAAGAGAGAGAATGAAAGTATTGAACATCTCTTCTGTGATTGCAATATTACTTCACAGTTCTGGTACAGTCTTATTGAACATTTTGCACCATCTTGCCCAAATATTGTACATTTGTCCAAAAAAGAAACACTTTTAGGAAGTGAACAACTGGACAGTTTGTGTAATTTCTTGCTTATTTTGGCAAAATATTATATTTATACTTGCAGATTCAATATGCAAAATCCTTCCATTTATGCTTTTAAGCAGAGAGTTGTAATGTATAAGAACATTGAAAAATACGCTGCTAAGGTAAATAAAAAAGAGGACCAATTTCTTCAAAAATGGACCTCAACAAATGAATAGGTAACTTGTATCTGATTGGATGGTAAACAGGAACAAAACACTATTTTCAAAAGTCTATGTCACCTACATGTATTCGTCTATTTAGATTGAGTATCTAAAGAGATTGTGTGCCATATGCATGTGTGCATGAGTGTGTGTGAGTTGTCTTTTTTTTTTATAGATTATGTTTATTATCCCTAGTTTATCTGGAAACAAGAAATGTTTGATTGTAAGGTGACCTTGGGATGGTTCCCCGACCCAATGGTCAACCTATTACGGGGATAAAAAAAAAAAAAAAAAAAAAAAGGTCTTATATACGAAACGTACAACTTTATTAAAGTTTCTTGCATCATGTCGTATTTTATCACAAGTGAGCTGATCTGACAGACATTCGTTTTGTAATATGATTTATATGAACAGACCACACTCAGTTTTGAAGAATAAGACAAGATGACTATGTGACTGAGGGCCTTATTCAAATAAGGATAGATATATAGATAGGTAGATAATTAGGTAGGTTGATTGATTGATTGATTCGGTACTGATTAATATTTTCCCTGTCCGACTTTAAAACAGTCATAGATGATGGGGGGGGGGGGCGGGGGAGGAAAGCTTGCACCCCACCAGCACCCTAAATCATTAGCTCAAAAGAACCTAACTTTTCCTGGAATAATATTTTCTTTTCCTTTAAATGTTTAGAATTATGACCTGAAATGCTTAAAATGCAGGCGCTTACTTGCGCGTCCACCGTGGGTTCCGTCCCACAGACCCTTCGCCTACTTGTTTGCCCCTCCCGCCGCCGCCAACCACCCTCCTAAAAAAACGATATTTCTGGATTCCACTGGTAAATCTAAATCTTTATAAATTAAATCACATAAGAGAAACACATGTTCATGGTTACCAGAAACTGATACGCATAACAGCGCAGGTTTGATTTTCTTTAGAATTCTTGGGAATCTTTCAGACAATTGCTAGTTCTATTGAAAGTTGAATTTTTCTGAAGTGTGTGAAGTCGGAAGGCATGTTCAATCGCTCGACGAAAATAAAATTGATTTGTTCACGATATTTCTTTTCATCAATGACAGTGCGAGATAATTTCTTGTTTTAAATATGACTGATTAAAATGCAGTTTTTATGGGATCGAACCCATTCAAGATTCTAAATATGTCCACTACAAACCGTACCTAAAATAAGACTTATTGCAAAGGGAAATACAAAAGCCATGAAGACAGAATAGACGTTTAGTTAAACAGCTTTCTGGAAGTGACAATAATATCTGAAGGAACAACATTTCACCAGTAAGCAGGATGATTGGCACAGATCAGATCTGGCTTGCATTGGAAATCCTACATGCATTGGAAATCCTACAGTCTTTTCAGCAATTAGATGCTGCCATTTATTTCGGTATATTTTACGGCTTTGTTCAACCCATTCCATAGTTAGCATGTATACAAGACACTGGGTAATGTTTCTTGTATGGACTCAATGATGTTAACGTGTTTACTCCCACAGACTTCATTCTCAAACCTTCCATACTGAAAAATGTTCCCTTCCTTCAAAAAATGTTCATATGTGTTCTACGTGGAATTGCGTAACCTAAAATTACTAACAGACGAAGCAGACGCAACCTGCTTTATGATCTCCGAGAAGGACGTACGGTCTTCACGACTCGTTAAATTTGATGTCCAAAACCTTGTTTTTGTCCAAATTAAGTTTTATCCTTGTCACGAGTGCATTGTTTTAACAGTTTTTACGTCGTACTTACAAGTGATATTTGCCTATAACTGTTGGGATCATTTTTATATTTTCCATTCCCATTATATACATAAAGATCACCGCGACCTCTAAATTACAGAGGTCAATGGGTACGTTTTTCGCTACGAGTTCAGGTCGTGAAACATCTTGTACGAGGTTCGGCAACTAATGCTCACCTTTGAATAATAGCAGCAGAGAGGGTGAACCTTACAAAGTCGTAGAGACCTTATTTTATAAAAATAAAGGTTCCTACGAAGCTGAAAAATACCGTCAATAACGTTTAAACCAAAAAATTCTCTAATTGGGTAAGATTATTTTTGACTCTTTTTCAAATTTTTATGCGACTCGTTTACTTGTCTGGTCACTCAATTGTTGTCGTTCACCCTCTCTGTTGCTATGAATTAACCAAAGATTTTATCCAGACCTATACGGTACCTTGATCTTGGGTCATGTAGATTTATTGTTATAAATCCGAATGGAACAGCTTGTGCTTGAGCAAAAAAGTTTTTGAATTTCATTATATCCATATCTCCTGAACACCAAGTATAATAAATATTCTGTAAAGTATAATTATCTACTCCATTAAACATTACTAAAATATTGCAGTTGTCTCTGATCACTTTAGGTATTTGTGTATAACGCTGAGTGACGTATATAACATCTGTATTCTTGTGTCTACCTCTGGAAAATATTCTAGCTGGATTTGATTGTCTGTCCAGCATAACGTCATCGTACACCACTAAATTATTAATAAATCCATCTAGGTCATCTACAGATGGGGCCTCATCAATATCGGTAATAAAGTCAACAACATCATTACCGTTTTCATTCAGCAATTTTGCATTTTCATTAAAATCTTTAAGTACTTCGTAACAGTGTTGATCATCTACAGATGGTGCCACTAAATATAATTTATCCCACTTTAGCCATCTCATTATCAGATTAAGCAATAATTGCGTTTTACCAGATCCGGATGGACCTATTATAATCATTCTAATGGAATTCGGAAGCGCTGGATGGTGCTTTACTGGTTCTTGTTTTCGTGTCGCTGAAAAGTCAATTATATCCATATAATAAATAATATGAGTTTATATTGTGTTCGATGCAGAGTACCTACCCATACCGTTGGATTGACAACGATAAGAACAAAAAATAAAAGACGTGCAATTACGGGTAAATGTGCAAAATGTGGTACAAAAAAATATAAATTTATTTCTGCGTCGCAAATAGTGCGTGGTGGTGATATAGCCGCATCGTTAGGGAAATTGCCAGGAGTTCCGTGGGCCAAATACCCCGGTGAGAAACATCTTCCTGGATATAATTATTGTGGTCCTGGAACTCGACTTGATATCCGACTTGATGATCACGATCAACCAAGACCCGGAGAGTATCCAGTAAATAAGACTGATCAAGCATGTCATGTTCATGATGTTACTTATAAAAGTAAAGATTTGCAGCAGCGGCATCTCGCAGATGTGAAATTGATTCATGCGCTAAATGCTATACCTAATAAATCTCTCAGAGAAAAACTTGCTAGTTTTCTAGCAAAATCTGCCATGAAAAGTAAAATAATGCTCGGGGCTGGTAATTAATTATATAACTATTATAATGGAATCCATTTATTATTCCCCGAGAGGATATTGGAGAGGTAAAGCAGCAATCAGTAAACTTGCTGAAGCAGCAAAAGTTTCACGTAATGTTGCTGCATCATGGTTAGCACGACAGGCAATATGGCAAATCTATCTACCACCACCTAAAAAAATACATTACGCACATTTTGATGTCAGCATCCCCAATGAAGTTCATCAAGCAGATATTTTGTTCTTACCACACGATACTGTTAAAACACGTGGACGAAAATCACGCACGTACAAATACGCATTGACTGTTGTTGACGTTGCAAGTAGATATAAAGAAGCGGAACCATTATCAGGAAAGACAGCATCTGAAGTTGCATCTGCGTTTGAGCGAATTTATCAGCGTGGTGGTCTACGATGGCCACAGTTATTACAAGTTGATCCTGGCAAAGAATTTCTTGGTGCAGTATTATCTTTGATGAAGCGACATAAAGTTAAAATCAGACGAGGACATACTGAAATTCATAGTGATCAAGCAATTGTTGAACGATTTAATCGAACACTTGCTGAGCGGTTATTTGGATACCAATACGCAAAAGAAATATCTACTGATTTTAAGTCGGGTGAGCGATCTCGTGAATGGGTTGCAAGGTTACCAAGTGTGATATCTGCATTAAATAATGAAATTACTCGTGCAAATTCCATGAAACCTTCTAATGCAATAACAAAAAAATATATACCCCGTAGCGATAACGTACAACTCCGTGAACAACCAGTATTAGGTAATGTAACTGTGAGATATTTATACGAACCAGGGGAGCTTGAGGGTGGGAAAAAAAGAGCTACTGACCCTATCTGGAGCGTGACTACACATACAATTTCTAGCGTGGTTAGATCCACTGGAAGACCTGCCATATACAGACTAGATTCTACTGCCCCTCAGCGTGGATTTGTACGTGAACAATTACAAGTAATTCCTGCAGATACACAATTACCACCACGTTCACTTATGTAAATTAGAGCCCCGACGTCGATTACATTCAAGACAGGTCAGCTTCACATTTTCACGTGTATGACCAAGATCACTATTAATTCTGTCTACGGTAAATTGTCTTGGATTATTATTCGAATACTGCCATAGCATCTTACAGTTACAGCTTGCACAATGATTATTCTGTAGTTGCTTTAGTGTTATAATAAATTCAGTATCAATATCAAAGTCACGCTTATTTTTTTGTCACATTGTTTATAACCAGCTAATTTTTTCTTTATTACAGCATCGTCATTAGTAATTTCCTCAGTTATCACGTAATCTGTAATAACCCTATGTAGTTGAGTTATTCTTCTAACACGAGATACTGCAAGATAGACTAAGTTTGACCATTCGATACGATCATCTACAATCCAGATATTTGTATCAGAGATAGTTAATCCCTGTGACGAATGAATCGTTATAGCGTATCCTAACACCCACGGTGCTTTTTCCATGTTTAATGCGCTATCAACAACATCAATGGCAACCAAAACAATGTCATTCAGTACAAGATTTTGTACTCGGACATTTTCAGTGTCTCCACCTGGTATTTCAACTTCAATATTTTGTTGTCTGGTATCTGCTGGGCGATAGCACAAAGGTACAGGTAACGTTGGAAACTTTTCTTTATGTAACGTAAATAATTTCTTTTGCAGTTCATTACGAACTATCTTTCTACTTGCGACTATCAAAGCAGTAGGTTTCCATAAAGTCCAAAAATCATTCATAGTTGTCTCTGGAATTACTTTACGCACAATCTCACATTGTATTTTATCTGGCTGTAGTCTGATTAATCTTTTAAACTCCTTCAGCGGCTCATCAATAGCTCTATGGTCATCATGTATTTCTTCATAATAATCTACATTATTCTTGAGCCATTCATGTGGAGACTGTCCAACAAAGGGTGGTGGTTGACCATGATCGCCACACATAATCACAGCCGTATTCTTTGTCAATAACCATTCAAGAAATGTTTTTAGTGTTTCTAACGACACCGTGTCCACCTCGTCCCATATAATATACTTAGGTATATATTTTTCACCCATTCGCTCAGGAGTCCACGTGTTTCCGCACCATCTAAAGAAACTATGACATGTACATGATTTTACTCCTCGTTCTTTTATTTCTCTAGCAAGTTTATGTGTAGGTGTCAAAACAATTATATCTGAACTATTATTCATAAATCAATTAATCGCACGAGTTGTTTTACCTGACCCTCCACATCCGTTAAGATAAACAGTCTTATGTCTAGCTACAGGATCGTACACAGATGGTGCAGATGATTTTGATGCTTGATTATTATTTCTGTAATATAGTTCCTTAATTTCAACATCGGCAGATTCAGAATAACTAAGTATATTTTCTTGTTTATCCTCCACGTTCCCCATTCACCATCACCGAGTAGCGGTTTTAATAAATCCTTATATTTTTTATGTATATAAAATGAATCCGTAGCGACTCTGACAGCGTGACGAGGAAATCTATTTATCATCGATAGTAGGTTTATCGAAACATAAGCTAACATCGAAGATCTTAAATGAGTAAATTGTGGTGAGTCGCCATCAAGGTAGCTCACAATGGTACCTAGTTTTGTTCTATCTGATAAATAAGCATTACATCGACTTATAAATGTGTTTTTCTCCGTTGTATCGGTGATTATAAAATCTAGTTCAGCGTCGTCTATAATCAATCTTGTACACACTCATTTATAATCGTATGAACCACCTTGAGTAAACTTACCGATTATCTTTCTACCAAGATCTTTTGCAAGTTTTTCATCATACTCATTCCTGCATTTACTTATTTTAATGACATGATCTTCATCAATATCAGGGAATTCTTTCCTGGCATCATCGACACTAAATCTATCCCGTTCTGGTAACCAAACTTGCTTCTGTGAATTATACGATATAATCGCTTCAGTTACCCTCAACGATATTAAAAATCCAGCATCAAGCATATACCGCAATAGTACTATCGGAACCCAACATTTTTCTGAAAAATGTCTTCCAAACCAAACATAAGTAATCGCATGGAGACCCTCTCTAAACTCGAATGATTCTACATAAGCAAATCCTGTTAGGTCAAAATCTGGTCCTTGGGGAAGGGGTCCGTTTATTACAACCCTGGTCATCTCATGTGTAGGATGTCCGAGTTTCTTAAAGTATTTAGAACATTCTCCATATCCAAGAAAACTCCCAGGATAACATGCAGCCATATCAACTGAGATAACATCACTATAATCGTATTTGGTATTCCATAATCCACCGTGTCCATATTCTATACAACTTTTTTTGATATCTTCAAGGAATTCTGATCGTGTTGTTTTCCATGAATTTTTCTCCTGAGCGAAATGGGCAGCAACCGATGGTACGGTAAAACAGTTATTCAGTAATTGTCCAACTATGACATCATCAGAGGTATATTTCAATGCAAGATGTTCCATTTCTTCATGAAGATATTCTGTACGGTAAATATCACCGTTAGGTCTTACAAACTGATCGTAATCGTGCTCTGAACTTTGAAATAACCAAACAGACACAGGGTCACTTTTACTTATATTTCTGATAAAATCAAATATATCACCATCATAAAACTTAACTTTTCTATCTCGTGGAAATACCGTTACAGCATTAGTCCATGCATGTGCATTATGATCGACGATTGTTATAGGGGTTCCATTTTTTATATATTTTGGTACGTACAATATCTCTCCGGTTAGCGTTTTTACTGTTATTGGAAATCATAATAACTTTTCTAGTTCAGCAACTTCCTTAATAGACGCTCCGGTATCTTTAACCGTTTCTGCCCATGTATCTATTTTTTTTACGTCTTAAATCTGTTAAGCCATTACCACGTATCGCATTTGTAAAATGTTCTGTAACTCGTTCAGCTACACAGTTTATTCTTGATATTTTCATCGGCTTGAGATCCGCAACATTAGGTTTATCATTTAGCGAATATATTGCGTAGACAACAGCAGTCACTGGATAATCTTGTATATAGTAAGGCTTATCAATGCCAGTAAGTATTCCAGGTTTTGATCTGTTACTTAAGAGAGCAATATTACCCCCGGACTGCACACGGACTGGATCACGCTTATCACGAATAATCCAGATATCATCATCTGTCTCTACAATAAACTTTATTAAAATAAAATATTTTTGATTATCAAGGTGGTTAATAATAACCCTTCCTCGTTTGTCGTTCATCATATTAACGATATGTCCTATCCTGAAAGTTGACCATACATGAGCAGCGCCATCGTCACGAAATTCCCTTTTGGCTTCACGGATACGTTTAGCTATATCCGCATTTGTTAAAGCTAGATCTTGCATCGAAACACTAAATTTATATTCTGATAGTCTGTCAAGATCAAATCTGGCAGGGGAAGGTTCAATAACGGATAATTCCTCCATTATTATAATTAAGACAAATATTTAAATTGAATTTATATATATATATATATAATGATTGAAACCAGGAACAAGTGTATTTGGCTTAAACTTGGTCATATCTCTCATTGTAATAAACCATGTATAAATGAATATTGCGGAAATCACATGCAAAGTATCAAAAATGGAAGTACAGGACCAAAACCATGTGTGCAATGCGGTGTTGGAGTCAGAGGAAAAACACAGTTATGCCTAAAATGTGGCGGAAAAAAAAACAGGGAATTAAAACGATACTATGACAAAAAAAATACCTTGTCAGGTAAATCTCCTATAAAAACCGTAGAGGATTATCTGACCAGATTTCAGAATAATGATTTAGACAAATAATATCATTATATAAATGGAGCAAAAAGAATTTGTAGCACACCCGATCATCAAAAATTATGAAGCGTCTCGTGATGGCGTGATCAGGAACTGCCAATCAAAAAAACCAGTCGTTAGTCTTGGTAAACTTGGTTATTTTAAATTTAATACCAGTGGAAATAAAAGTTATTTATCACATAAATTCGTATTCGAATGTTTTCCTGGAGTAGTTGAAAATGGACTTGTAGTTGATCATATTGATGGAGATCCCCAGAATAATCAGTTATCTAATCTGCAAGTTATAACACAGAGTCAGAATTCTAGACGTGGAAATACTGGAAGGTGTAAAGTATTCGTAAAGAGAGCTATTAAATCCATAAATACAGAAACAGACCAAGAAATGACCTTCCCCTCAAAAACGCAGCTGCAAAACATTTTGGCACACATCCACAATCAGTACAATTTGTTGCAAATAAAGCATACAAATCTGCATTTTCAATAAAATATAATCAGCGGATAATATTTGAATATATCTAACCCAGTCTTCCTAACAAAAACAGATAGTTCGACTGTCAGTTTTACCAAGGCTTTTGTTTAGCCATTATCACGGTCCCTGACAGAGTCAGGGGTCCACCTTCACTGTCACTGCTCTCATTTTCACTCTAGACAGAATCAGATAACATAATCTTTTTTCAATTGCATTACACGATTGTCTATCATTTTTTTTCTTTCGTACTCGTGAGACAACGCAGTCCTTATTTTTCCGATTGAGCGTGCAAGAGGTGCAAATAGCTTCACTTGTGTGTCGTTCACCATTGCTAAAGATTCTAACATAGATTGATAAATTGATTTTACAAATCGGTAATTGGAAGGTAATGTGAATTTGTTCTCGAATTTGCTTTGCTGCAATAATTCAAAGTCAGAGAGAATTTTTTGAGGATCAAGATTATCGGACATTTTTATTCCGTCATGTTTTAATTTTTTAATAGCAGAAATAATATCATTAATGTTTTCATTGTTCATATATATGTATTTATTTCTTTAAAATAAAAACTAATTACAACACAGAAAAAACCTCAATCTCCCATAAAGACCACCTTTTTATTTCAGAAAAAGAAATTTATATTCAAATACAACGAGGAAACACCCACCCGTCTCAAAACGTACAAGGCACTATTATAATAGCGTCGGATTTAATCTAACAAGCAGATTTTGTAAGAAACACAATAACATTTTATCAAAAATTGTACTTACCACATTCAACAATGAATAATTCGAACCACATAGTTGCAAATCCTGTTTCCTGAATGAACACAAAATAGAATTTTAGCCGAATTTATATCGTTATTCCGGGTAAAATCCATTACATCACTGAAAACCCATGTGACCCTTGCGTCATTCTGAGTAAAAGCCATTGCATCATTGAAAAACCCATTGTAAATTCCACATTGTTAACGTTCATGATGCGTAGGCGAATATGACTCATCTCTGGGAAACCAACTTAAAGTCATTCTGATTAAAATCCATTACATCATTAAAAAACCTATTGAAAATCCCACATTGTTAACGTTCGAGTGTGTAATCGCTGGGGAAACCCAGTCACGTATTGATTTTTATTCACTGCTGTGAAATGTGTGAGTATTTACATAGACTTCGATTTAATTTTTCAAAAATAAACGATTTCGCTATATATTTTCACAGAATATCAAGTAGTACATGTGCGGGGGTTTTAGACATTTTGATGTTTCAAACATTTTTTCAAAAAACATTCGTTTGAGATTATTTTTGCATTGCTGTATTTTCCCTTATGAGTATTTTGCGTAGGCGTCCTATTCTAAACAATCCATTGGAAATTACCTATTTTCAACCTCAGTCATTGCGGAAATTGCATGTGGACACTATATAAGAGAGCTAGAATTTTCATTTTGTAATCATTTTGCAAGAGAATTTACGTAGAGAGGTAAGTGTGAAAACATTAATCTTTTTCATATTTGCTAACTCTCATTGGCAGAAATAACTTTTCTGCGTGTTTTTGAGAGAAAATATGTATCTTTTTCACAGCAAATGTGCAGACAGAGACTGTAATTGATAAAAATTGTCAGGGAGTATAAAAGTATTTTTATTACCCAAATTTTGCTTGTTTTTTAGTCCAATTTCTGATTTCGTTTTGTCAGAAAATATAAAAGTACCCAGATATACTGCAATCATTTTTCTTCGATTTACTCTACGAGCGTATGTACAAATTAATATATAGAATTTCTCCTCTTAGGTCCACAATGTTGCCATCCTGATTTGTGAGTTTGAAATTCATTCTTGTCAATAATGGATTATGTACACGCAAGTAGACCGGATTTATTGGCTCAGACACAATGAGCCATCCTGGTGGCGCTTGAATACTTGATGAATATAATACATATCCTTGCTCCGCAGTACCACTGCGGTGGTTAGATTTTGAAAGATCTACGTGGTAACTACTATCAATTCTATCGCATACTAGATTCAGTGCGATTGTCGATGTTATATTAACAATGCCTGGCGATATATGACGTCCTCCACCGTATGGATCGTTGTTATGTTTAAGAATAACCGGTGATGGGTCTATTTTTCTCCACGCTGCATATATATTAGGGAAATATTCATCAATGACATCGTTGAGTGTTTTCTTCATTTCAGCGTTATTTAAATCTGGTATTATAAATGTTTGTAAATCTTCTTCTGTTATTTTGTAATGATCAAGAAATAATTGCTTACGTTCTCGATTAGTGCAATGATTATTTTCATCGAGTTCAGTCGCAGAGTTTATAATACTTCGATTGGCGATGTATAAATCAAATAGGATACTATTTAAATGTTTTATTGACACGATTATCTGATTTTTTACATCATCGTCATAATGTTGAGATAATGAAATAAATAAATTTCTTAAATCAATAAGTGTTTTATCGTATTAAGGCCTAAGAGGATCTAAAAATCTTTTAAAAAATCTTACATCAACAATCTGTCGATCCCCCCCCCCCCGCTTCTATGTCGAAATCAAATGCTGTTCTAGTTATCTTAGGGATCTTTTGACCGTCGAAATCAGTAAAGTAATATCTATTGTCGCTTGGATCAAATTCAAATAATATATAAGACCATGGATTTTTATTTCGATATTCTGGATCTTTAATGAATTTTGTTGTTTTTTTTTCCGTTGTGAGAAATTCATTTTTAGCTGGTTCTGAAATTCCATTATAAATAGGGGGAGTATCAAGCCATCCTAACACAGATCTAATCGAACTTTGATAAATATCTACAGAGTAGTCATGGGAATTTATTTCAATCACCGCTGATAATGTTGGTTCGTAAACAGTAATCGCTATTTTTGATTCTTTTCCTGTAATAGATTTAATTCTGCGCTGGAATTCATCGTTGATCTGTTCTATCTGATAACTACCAGTTGTAATACTAACTACCTGCCAATCAGGAGTTCCATCAGGTTTATTCTTATTTGCGAATACTAGTGAATTATTTGACTGTTGTCCACCAAATGGTTTTGATCTAATATTAGGCCAGCTATAATAAACTCGAAGCTGCGCTAACGCTATTTCTTTTGCAGGAATTGCGGTTGGAAAGTTAACGCTAAACTCAGGATTGGTCGAACTTAAAGAAATCATTGTAGTTTTTGACGGTGTTGTGTTAGTGACGATCTGTTGAAGTAACTCTCTTGACGTTGTCAAGGACTCAGACATTATTATTATTATTGTTATTATTTAATTCTCCATTTTGGCTATCGTCAGTAGCCATTATGAATGCTTCATCATAGGTTTTCATTATTGTTGCAAATTCCTCGTCGGATATTTTACCATCACTAAGATAAAATGAAACACACGAAGTTAGTTTAGAATAGGCTGCTGTTGCTGTGTGTAATTTTATTATATACTCACGTAATTTATCATTTGTGCACGTAGATATCTTTTTAGCGATAATACTGAGAATACCTGCGATAGTCGTTGAAGTTGAAACAATAATCGTTACAATTGCTGGAGCTGTCATTGTTATCGTTGATAATAATAATCCGGATCCAGCAACAACAGCGGAAACCGAGTAAACGATTATATCAATGACAACCATACGTCTGCGATATTTTTTTACTTTTACTGTATAATTGTCGATGATATTTTTTAGTTTGGTCAGACATTCACATACTTGATTATATCTGTGACGTTGAACGTCGATTGAAGTTTCATTCATTATACTATGACGTTAAGTAATTAATTGGTGAGTTTGGTTGCAAATTCCAGATACCACCAGTAACTAGCCGAAACTATATCTTTATCAGATAATTCCAACGTAAATATTTCCTCAGAATCTTTATCCAATATTACAGATACAGTTATAGAAGAATTACCAGTTGATGGAGATGTAGTAAATATTCTAAAATCTACACTGCTAAGTACGGACAACCTATACACACCAGCAATTTCCGCAGTGTATTTGATGGTTTTATTTTGTGGTGTCCACGTGCCTGATCCTGATGCTACTGTGTACACGATATTAACGATCTGATTGTGAGGAATTTTAATCAGATTAGTTTTTGAACAATATCGTTGAGTTTTGTGTTAACGTCGGCTAGTTTTATGTCAACGATTGGTGGATCACCAAAAAAAATCATGTACAGATTTGTTTATGTTTCTACGAAAATTTAAAAACGTTTGTACATGTCTAGTAAAAGTAACATTGAGTGTGGTCATTTCGTCATTGATTGTTTTTAGCGAAGTTGTCGTAGGAATGTTGCTATCGTCTACGTATTTCTTCGTTGCAGCGTCAAAATCAGATTCTGGTGTTCTAAGATTATTAATACCATTATTATTCATGTTGAGAAATGCACGCATTATACCACCGTTGACTAACACGTACTTAGATTCTTGATCATCGACATATTTTTTTGTTGTTGCATCTGTATCTACGGTTGGGTTTCCAAGGTATGTAATTTTATTTCCTGACATAATAATGCTACCAGTAAATACATCACCAGTTTTCTTGATATAATCGTTAACTGACTTACCCGAATCTTGTATTTTACCTTGATCAGTAAAAGTAACGATATTATCAGCAACTGCGGTAGGAATTCGTATAAATACATCTGGCAGTTGTATATTGCTTGTCTTTAATCGTCCTTGTTTATCCTGAAAAACAACGACTTCATTTTGATCCACACTTGTAATATTTAATAAATCATCAATCTCATTTCTGAGTTGATCAAGAGTTGCGTATTTAGATAAATCACCTTGCTGCTGAGCTTTACCACGAGCAGATCTTCCGTAAATATCTACCATTATATTTATCAATATCTGTTTCAATGTGACAATGTGGTATATTCATGCACGATTTTATGAGGTGGTTTTGTTGATTTTGATATAGCATCAAGTACATTAAGTACTTCACGACCACATATTGGTGGATCAGTTAATGTTTGTGTTGGTAACGTTGAATACCAGATTGGAGCAGTATTATTGCTGACATAATGAAGAAATTCTTTTGGTGGCGCTAATCCATATGAATCAAAGTAAATAGTTCCACGTGGATCAATTGTATATCCAACCCAATGCGTGCCTGATCCAGAATTTTTATCGAGATTGATAATACCAGTTTCTAAATCGCTAGCGATTTTAGGTAATTGATCGCGCATGAAAACACCTCTGAAGTTTTTTATTTTTAGTTTTTTAGCAGCATTGAGTAAATCAAACTTGGACATAGGCGATATCAGTGAACTGTCCCAGGAAGTCTTAGGCCTTTTCCATACCATGAATGTGGAGTCCCTGACAATCTGAGACCTTTTCCCTTTTTTTTAATTCCCTTTCCTGTTGCTTTCTTTAATGCCATTCCAGCAGCAGTTCCAACAGCGCCTAATGCAGCTGCTTTTGCAACAGCTGGGGCTGCAGCTGCTATTAAAGCTGGTATAGCTGCGAGAAGTGGAAATATACCACCCGTCTTAGCAATATCTTTGATGGCGCCCGCAGAAAGATTAAGTTTGACGCCTTTATTTGATTTTTTGGCTTCATTGAAGTTTCTGAACTGACGCTTCGGTCAACGATAATTTATTTGAACCGCTCATCTGTTCTCGCTTTAGCGATATTTTTATTCCACAGTTATTTTTTGATGCTGATTGTAGTCTTTTAATCTGACCAGGTGTCAGGGTAACACTAACGTGATTGTATGACATTATAATTATTATCCTGATTTTAAATCAGGTGATCTAATTATGTGTTACATATTTTCTACTGGAGCATCAGCGACTCTCATTCGTCCACCAACACCTTCAAGTAACATCGTCTTATCGCTGAGTATAACGGCTATTGCTCTGTAATTTACAATAGCTCCTCGAGTCACACGAGCTCGAAAATGTATATCAACTACTGACTGTCTGGTTAAATCTAAATGTTCGAGCGAAAAGTAATAAATTGGATATAAGGTTGTAAAATCCAATTGTGATATTTGTAAACCAGTATCAATATTTTGATCACGTCCCATAAACGACATAAGACGATGATATGCACGTGCTACATGATTATTTTCAAAATTCAGTAATATATCTTCGGATGGTTCTTGATGTCCATTTATCCTTAATGAAACTTCAGAAACACCAAGTTTGTCAAATATCATTATACTTTCATCTTGATTGTTTATTCGTGCAACATCTTGTAATGCGATAAATATGTGTCTTGGTGCAGAAACACCCTGCTGAGAAGCTATTTGCCATGTAAATAAACCATTAATATTACTCTGGATAGCATCTGTGGTCACTGTCAACCATGACAACATTGATTTACCGCCTTGACTCATAAAAGATAGCAACCGGTCTTCTTCAGATATTGACGGAGTCATCACTGGCATCCACAATGAAAGTTTTGTTAGTACTACTTTACCAGG
Source organism: Megalonaias nervosa (assembly GCA_016617855.1). Classification (NCBI taxonomy): domain Eukaryota; kingdom Metazoa; phylum Mollusca; class Bivalvia; order Unionida; family Unionidae; genus Megalonaias; species Megalonaias nervosa. Next base: position 24,274 of record JAECUM010013872.1, read on the forward strand.
ATCACCAATGGGTTTCCATATTGCATCATTATCATTGCCTTTTCGTACAAGTACAACCGTATGTTTGGCTCCGAAAATGACTTTTCTGACATTTCTACAGAATCCAAAAATATGTGACAGTGGAATTGCACATGAAAACTCTCTTCTGTTACCTTTTAACATTGATTTACGTACTGCAAATCCTAAGTTGAAATTTGCATTCATCGATAATACTGCAGGACCATCAGCAGCTCCTCCTGCAGCTCTTACATTACCTATAATAACATTTTCATGGTCGGAATGATTGGTTGTGTCCTTCGCAAACATCATTGATGGACCAGCTGATCTTGAATAATCGTCGCTGTATCTCGCAAGACCAAGTATTGTTGTAGCAACATCAACGTCTTTCTGGATTGATTCAATATTTTTTCCGTCAATCATGTACGTAGCGCTATCAAATAACGCCATAATACCATTATTAACAAAACCGACACTAATATCAGCTCCATATTCTACTGGTGCTGCAGGAGCAACGTTATTTAAAATTTCACCTTCTACTTCAATAAATGCCTCAGCGGGTAAGAAATACCTACTTGTATCCTGAACCTGTAGTTCAATTCGTCCACGTTGATCTGGAATTCGAGCGTCATAAGAATAATATTGATAATCACGCACAGACTCATCTTTGAGTACTGGTGCGTCCATGTCAAATGCTGGATCAGATATGCGTTTAAACATCTTTATTATATTTGCTATCGTCTAACACGAAGACCACTTCGAGAAGTGAGACCACTTCCTGCTATTAGACTAGCGGTTATATTTTTTCTTTTTCTGATAATGGTACATCAGCCAACTCTGCTAGTTTTTGATTAGCAGCTTGGTTTATTATTTTACTAATATTTGCAGGCATTACTTCAGTGCTAGGTAATTTTACAGGTTGAGGTCGGACCGCAGGTCTGCGTATTAATCGTGTTAGTCTATCTTTGATCGCCGAGAATGCTTTACCAGCAAGATTACCAACAGTACCAATACCTTTTTCACGAACAACATCAATAGCTTTCATTGATAGTTGCTTTGCAATCGGTGTTGCTTTTGGGGCTATCCTTCTAAATAGACCCTGAACAACATCACCTAGTCCATCTCCGTAGATTGTTTTGTATACTGGTAATCGAGAATTTACCGCCCTGACCATGGTTGGTCCACGTTGAGTACTATGTACGATCATTTTATTATAATAACTGTATTTAATTGTATACTTAGTCACTATAGTAGTCATCGGCGATTTCATTAATGAGGGATCGATATACATTAATATCCATAATTCCACCTGTAAATAATCATTTACAAATATCAGCTGCTTCATTAATGATTTCTGGGGAATTATTACCAGCTCGTTTTCCTCCAATGAGGATTTCTAGTCGATCAACATCAGCAAGAACATTATTGGGACAAGTAATAAGGCCACTGCCTAAACCACTTCCAGTTGCTCCAGGAGTATCATAAAATACTTCTTCTTCTTCTTCTTCCTTACCTGTTGTTTGGACTGGTTGTAGTTGTTGTGGTCGTGGTAATTTTAGTTGTGGTGATTGTAGTAATGTTGCAAATTCTTCTTTTGGTTGTTTTTTCTTTAATTCAACTAATCTATTAATTTCTCTGACATATTCCTTATATAATGGATCATAATTACTAATTCGTTCAACATTCATATATATCTTATATAATGTTTTTCGCCAGTCATTACGGGTTTTAATATCTTTAGCGTGTCCAGATTTCATTAATTGATCTCTGTTACTAAAACTACCTTCAGCAAAATCAACCAATTGTACTACGTTTTTAATATTGTTTTTTATTATCTCAATAACTTCTTTATTAAATTTATCTATCAGTTTAGCAACTAATTTTTTTTTTGTTTAGGTTCTAGTGCTTCATCGCCTTCAGGTTCTAGTACTTCAGCGCCTTCAATTATTGGTTGAGCCGCAGCTTTTTCGGCTGAAAGTCCACGTAAAATTCTTTTTGTCTGTTTTGTTCTTTCTGCTATTTTTCCAGTTGCTTCAGCGGTTTTTTCTAACGCAGGAAGAAGACTTTTAGTAGTCTCAGTGATAGGTTTAAATAATTGTTTTGTATCCTCTTCAAATTCAACCTGAGATTCCTGACGTGATTGTAACTGTTGTTTAACTAAATCACGGAC
>JAECUM010013873.1:0-50338 GCA_016617855.1 Megalonaias nervosa
TATATATATATAATGCAACTCGTATGGCGAATAACAGTCCTTTCAAGTGAACTGGATACAGCAAGGGATCACGTGTGTCAGCGATTGATTAAGATAAATACAATAAAGCAAAGAATAAAACAGAATAAATATATTTTCAAGCATCAGCAACAAGTTGAAATAAACTAGTTGAAACATAATAAATTTAAATGTTTAATTCCTGTGGAAACAGCCATGTAAAGTTTTGCAAACACAACGGTTTTTGTGTTTTATTTGTTTGTCTTGTCTATGTTTTGTATTTGCCTTTGAAAAAGACTCATTAAGAGTCGAAAGCGCTCAGGCTAATTAGATACTAGTTTTGCACTGTTCGTTGTCAGTTTATTGCATATATATATATATATATATATATATATATATATATATATATATATATATATGTGTGTGTGTGTGTGTGTGTGTGTGTGTGTGTGTGTGTGTGTGTCGCCCACACTTTGCAGGCAAGATAAAAATGGTTGTGATTAGGTGTTCATTGCAGATTTAAGTAATATAAATGAGATTTAAATTTAAACATCATATTGGCAACCGCTAGGCTCCTATTATTTACGCGTATTAAGTTAAGCCAGTTTATTGTTGACCCGTTTCGGTGCTAACAGGTCTTTCGACAAACTTGAGTTTATATATCAGCTCTTGTAACCAGTCTTGACAGGCACTCGCATACATTACAGGGGAGAGTGAACTTGGTAACAGAAGGAAAAATCAGCAGGAAAGATAGAGAGTTCCTTCACCTCAATGATATATCAACACTGATGAAAACATTTGTAAGTTGAAAAGATGAACTTCTTTACTTTGATTAGTGCAATTCAAGTAACCAGTAAAATGGTCCCTTGTTTTAAAGCAATGTAGCACACCACTGTCGCTCGAAAGAAGGTTGTTTTGGTTACGTTTAGAATTTAGTTTTTGTATGGAAAGCCATCGCTGCCAAAAAAAAAATTAAAATAATATACGTAAATTAAAAATAAACCAAGAAAACCCTCAATGAAACAAACATGATTGTAAAATAATAATCACAAATCTCAGACAATAAGAATGTCGCGTTGTGAAGACAGCCCTCATGTACACGATTTACCTGGGGTGGAGAATGTCGCCACGACATTGGCGACTGACCATTGTTGCGTAAGACTGTGGCTTAAATCTACACTGGGGGGAAACAAAGTGGCGGCTATATTCAAAGGGACGAAGTAACTGGTAAAACCGGAAGAGGATGTTTATTCACACCCAAGCATTAGCCTAGCCGCGGGAGAAAGAAATTTGACATGCGCATGAGAAATTAGGAAGACTACAGTTCAAAGAGACCCCAGTATTAAATCAGGGCTGAGTTAGGGAAATATGCAGGGCACCTGTCCGAAGCAGACCCTTATTTTACTGGTCATTTTATGATTACTTCAGTACTCGCCAGGATTTTGACCACCGCAGAGGTCTAGTAAAGTTAGGGAGTGAATTCTGATAGGCGTACTCCGAATGCACGTCATTCGTAAAAGGGAGAGAGGAAATTCAGACTTGAAAAGCTTCTTAAAGGTAAGAATTCTTCGCCCGAATTTGTTGAACATTACTAACTGAGAGCTGTAAGTTTATATGTAGTATGTAGAAATTGATTACTAGAATTATGCTGGTATGTAGAAGTTAGTTTTATTAGAGTTAATCTCACCTACGTTTTTGAGTTAATTACCTATCGTAACGTTCTTTAGAGAAATTAGTAATATACAAGATTGAATTACGTAGATTGTTAGAATGTAATCGGAATTGTGTAATTTGCTGCTGTGTGCATCGTATTGAATTATTGCATTTATTAATGAGTTATGTTAGAACTTATACTTGTTTTAATTTTGAATTTGAATACATAGTTGTGAACTATACAGAGTTGGGCATGTTGGCCTTGTGAACATATCGTGAAGCATCTGCATATTTGTATTTGAACATTGTGTGTACCTCTTATGATTTGTAAGGTAAGGAATGCGTCTGACTGTGTGATGTTGGTAGTTACTATATCGAGAATTAAAATTGTGTACTCACGTCACGGAAGTTGTTGATGTGTGTATCAGGAGTCGTTAATACTGTTTGTCAGACACTCCACTCCCAGCTTTGTTGGGGTGGGTGTTATGGTTTTGGTTATCGTTATCTAGAGGTGATCGCCGACGGTGTAATTTGCCCGGGACGAGTAAATATCAATAGAAATTGAGAAAATTACGGGTGGAATAGATAAAGGGCTGAGCAGGTATATAGAACAGAATAACGCGAGCCCCCGTTACAAATAAAGACAAAATTTAATCAAAATTTCTAACAATAAAGTTCATAAACGAAAGTAATAATAATACATTACGATTGAAAGATGCACTTCTTTCTTTGTGACTTAACTTTTTGCACGAATTTTCAAATACAAAGAAATAATGATACCAATAGCCGATCTGATAAGTGATAGAATTTAAATCATCATTTAGATAACGTGAAATATATCGAAAACATTGCCTTGTACAGTTTCATAACCTGATGTCTTGATTCAGTCCGAATTCCACAGCGATTATCCCCTATGACTTCCTTGTGCTGGTAAGTCTGGGTCTTCTCCACTTTTGACTTCCTTGTGCCGGTAAGTCTGGGTCTCCTTCACTTTTGACTTTCTTTTCCAAATTTACAGGTGCCTCGTCCCTTTCGCCCCTTTCAACTTTGTGTCCACTTTGGGTTCGTAAGACGTAATACGTAGAGTGTAGAACATAGAACTTCGAGCTATCCCGGCCCCTCCAAAATAACAAAAATAAACAACCTAAATCTTCCGTCACATTATGCTGGGGGAATAGATCAATACCTTCCCCCTCTCGTTAGGTCAGATAAATTCTATCCTAATTTCAAACAGATCCTACGGCTATCTAGCCTAACTGGCCATGACAGACCGTAAACAACCTCGTTTCACAAAATTAATGGTCAACTAAATGGCTATTCCAACACCCCCACCAAGACATTAGTTCCAGACTAGACACAATTACACAAATGAATGAAATTCCTTGCAGTACTGTATTTATACACAATCAAGTGGTTATCATACGTGAATTCATACATAGATCGGAGATTTCATACGGATTCTCGCATCTCAACTAAAATAAGGCATAAAATTCTAAATACCTAATTTCCACTAATAAACGAAACTATAAGTTCAACAAGTCGTCAATGTTTATATAAAGAAAAATACCATTGTACGGACTCCGATAAACGAACTCAACACAGGTATACCATATCAAGAAATTAAATCTACGAACTTAAACAAATAAATCCATGCAAATAAATCAACGAAGCATCATAGTAGTATCAACAAATTACATAAGATTGTTGCAAATACCTTGTTTTTCCAAGCTCTCACTTCCAGAACGTGTCTGTCAATTTTTCCAGACAATTCCTTCCCCTGGATGATTTCTACGAGTGAATTTCTTCTAAATTCAACTCGGAGTCCCCTTTTCAACTTCCCTCTTGTAGGAAAAAGCTTAGACTGATTTTAAAATTTCCTATTTGCACATTTAAACCGAAGAGTTTTCATGTGACACCACGCCCCCCCCCCCCTTTCACAGCGTGACCAATCTGAATGAAATACACTTCCCGCCCGAACAATGTTGAAACAATGTAGTTCGTCTGGCAAACCTTGACTAATCAACTGATTCCTGGTAACTTTCAAAAATGAGTTTTCCATACCGATCAGAATTTGACCCCTTCCTGGTCAGTTTAAACAAACGTAGCCTTAATCAAAAATCGCTAAACTCGTGACAGAGACTGTACCAATCAGTGCGTTATGGCAATTTAACGTGCGCAGAACTCCATAAATCTAATTAAATCGTACACGTGTCCAACTAAATGTGTTCTACCGAGATCGACAGAAAAATTTGCTCCATTCCTTTATTGTATTATTATCGTACAAGCGTGTATGGAATATTAGATGTGAGAGTATGCGTTACCTAATGATTTTAATCGCCATTATGCTGATGAAAGGTTGTGTGAGGATGTGAAATTGTCTAAGTCGAAAGGGAGACTAGACTATACGTCCTTATTATTTACAGAGAAGCTTTCGGTGCTGTCTTGGAGTTATTCGGGTTGGACCGAGTGCCACCCAAGGGTAACGAAGTAGGGAGAAGTGGTTATAGAGATTACGGGACGAATGGAATAACGGAGGCAGAAGTTTGAAGGCAGACCGGAGAACTTAGAGGAAGTGGAAGAGTGAAGGACGTAGTCGAAGGACGGAAAAGGTACTGGACTACTAGTCAAGGAAGAGGAAACAATACAGACGAGTAAAGTAGCAGGGACAGGTGGAAACACTCTCACGTTGCACATCAGATGATGAAATTGGCAGATTAAATAGGTCGACCGAGTGGAGAAATTGTGGAAATTTACTTATGTTGTTTGAATATTTAGATCTGTTATTAAATTGTTATTCCTCACATTTTTTTATTTTTTTTTTTTATTTTTTTTTTTAGTATATTGTCCGCCTAGACCGTCGGCTTTGCTGGCTGGGGACTCGGAGATATATATCCATCTATTTAAAAATTTTAAATTGTACGTCCTCCTACGAGATTAGCAATAATACCCTAGGAGACAACATTACAAAGATCAATACTCAAATAAAACAAACGAAATACAGTGAAAACAGACCTATATCTACAGACACAAACAACATACCAATGACACAAGCAACCGCCAGACGAAATAAACGGTATTTAAGCAATAAGACTAATACTGAAATAAAATAAACGAGGCACGAACAAAACAAACAAATATCTATAGAAGCAAGCAACATATCAATAAAAGAAGCAAACTCCAAACGAAGTAAATGGTATTTACATGAAAGAAACAAACACTAGCTGGTTAAGCTAACGTCAAATGATATAAAGTAACAACAGGAATGTCAATAAAAAAAAATATTCCCATACATATACAACACCCATGCGCAAACACTGCTGAGAAATGAACGAAACACGATAGTCAAATGATCAACTCTGTTGAAAGAAGAGAGGGCGCCCCTGCATTTTAGGGGAGATTACATCCAAGAGCGCAAACTATTTTAAAATGGCACATGACGTAGAAGAACAGGAGCTAACTAACGGTGACGGTGGCACTGGGGACATCGTAACTTTAGGTGGCAACCTCCCTCGTGATAAAAAATCGTTGAGAAGCTTTATAGCGTTAGTTAATTCCTGTTTTCTTACGTCATGTGCCATTTTGTAATATTTTGATCAGTTGATTATCGTATTTCGCTCATTTCTCAGCCCGAGTGGTCTAAAGCGCTCTCCGTTACGGATCACTGCCATCTCACCTCTGTCTGCGTGGGTTCGAGTCTAGGATGCGGCGAATGTGGATATGTGAGAAAGCTTGCCAGTAGCTTCTCGTGGGTCGGTGGTTCTTTCCGGGGATTTCCCGGTTTCTTCCTCCACCATTAATACTGGCCGCCATGTATAGCCTATCGTGTGCTGAAAAATGGCGTTAAGCCCCACAACAACAACAACATTTCTCAGCAGTGTTTGCACATGGGTGTTTTATATGTATGGGGATTTTTTTTTTTATATTGACATTTCTGTTGTTAGATTGTATCATTGTACGTTAGCTTAATCAGCTTGTGTTTGTGTCTTTCATTTAAATACCGTTTATTTTGTTTGACGTTTGCTTGTTTGATTAGTATGTTGTTTGTTTCTGTAGATATTTTTGTTTTGTTTGTGCCTCGTTTGTTTTATTTGAGGATTAATCTTATTGTTTAAATACAGTTTATTTTGTTTGAAGTTTGCTAGTTTCATTCGTATTTTCTTTGTTTCTTTTGACATTTGTCTGTTTCGTTTGTGCATCTCTTGTTTTATTTGAATATTGATCTTATTGTCTGAGCTTTAATATTATTATTTTACTACTATGTTTGTTTCATTGTAGCTTTTCTTGGTTTATTTTAAAGTCGCTTATATTATTTCAGTGATATATTTTTGGTGGCGATGGCTTTCCATACTTTTGGTCGTTGAGAATCAAATATAATGTGCTTCACATCATTTATCATCTTATTTTTCGGGTTTGTTTTGTGCATTACTACGACACCGCCTTCTCTAACATACCTCGGTATAAAGCGACTTAACCTATAGCGCTGGCCCGTTTCATGGATGTCATGAACAGCGCTGTGTAGTGAGAGCGCTGTATGAAGGACGAAAAACTACACCAGAAAATAATTTTTAGTATACGAGTAACCAATGACAAAATCACATGTATCTACCGGGGGTAAAATATGCACCAATGTTTTTCTAATTAATATTATTGTATTACAGTTTAGCAGTGCTTGTTTGTGCGTATGTATGTTCCGTTGTACGTTTTTTTTTTTTTGGTTGTACAGTTTCCTTGAGTTGCTCCCTTGCCCTTGTCTATCATAACACGTTATTTGTCCATGTTCATAACATCTGTACGGGAAAGCATTTTGTAGATTTGCATAATGTCAGCCAAGAATCCTATATATTGTAAACCTGATAAACCAAGATCATGCAATCTTTTCGAGTATATTGTTCTTAATGCTCTTATGTTACAGGTTTGTGTGTGTGTGTGTGTGTGTGTGTGTGTGTGTGTGTGTGTGTGTGTGTGTGTGTGTGATGCAGGTTTGGGTTTTGTGGGTTTAACGCCAATTTTTATCACACGATAGGTTAAAAATGGCGGCCAGTATAACTGGTGGAGGACGAACCCAGGAAACCCTCGGGGGAAGAACTACCCACCCACGGGAAGGTACTGGAAAACATTCTCACATACCCACATCGACCGAGCCTAAAACTCTAGCCCACGCGGACAGAGATAAAATGTCAGTGATTCATAATGGAGAGCGCATTAGACTACTCGGCCACCCAGGTCCCATAATGAGCTAGGAATTGGACTTAAACGGAATGGGGATGCTGATTTGCTGGACTATCTTGATTGCAGCGATTCCGCTAGAAGACTTAGTTTAATCGCTATTATTTTGTGCAATATCCATCTCTAAAGATGACGATTCGTCGAAAACAGTATACAGAAAGAGTATCTAGACATCTTAAAGAAAGGTCATGCTGCACAGCTTTTTTAATTACGACATTTTTGAGCGTCATTACAATTATAGTGAATACAGATTATTATATTTACTCTTTCAATTAAGAAAGCAGGCTGGTAACACTAGGGCAAAAAATTTAAGAATACCGAAACACGAGAATGCGCGCAAATTTTCATGACTGTATTTGACCTAATGTAACAATGCAATATGTGGCCAAAAATTCATTACGACGTATTTCTAGTTCTTGGACGTTTAAATATGACACTGAATGTGAAAACGTTGCAGATATTAGGCTGAATTATACAATACATTTCCTACCTTTCGTGTCAGAATATGGAGTCCAAGCTTTTATCCGTTAGTTACAATAGGTGTGTATTTCTCAGCTAACTGCTGCGCTATTCTCGACTGAAGATTAATGCACGTGATGCACGTGAAAATTACAGTTAGTTACAAGAATGCATCACTCCTACGAAAGATCAACGTGTATGCATCCAGATTAGAGACTAAGCCAGCTATACAACCTAATGCTTAAACCATTCGATGAATAAACGCTTGAAATCTGACAAAATTCCTGATAGAGATATTATCCATTAATTATGTCCTAGAGAGATACTACCCATTAATTATATCTTAGAGAGATACTATCCATTATATCCTATACTATCCATTTTCTCCTAGATAGATACTATTCCCTTAATTATATCATAGAGAGATACTACCCATTAAATATATCTTAGAGAGATACTATCCATTATGTCCTAAAGAGATGCTATCCATGAATTATGTTTAGAGAGATACTATCCATTATGTGCTGAGAGATATTATCCATTATGTGCTGAGAGATACTATCCATTATGTCTTAGAAAGATACTATCCATGAATTATGTCTAGAGAGATACTATCCATTATGTCATAGAGAGATACTACCCATTATGTCCTAGAGAGATACTATCCATGAATTATGTCTAGAGAGATACTATACATTATGTGCTAAGAGATCCTACTCATTATGTCTTAAAAAGATACTATCCTTGATTATGTCTAGAGAGATATTATCTATTAATTATGCTCAAGAGAGATACTACCTATTAAATATATCTTAGAGAGATACTATCCATTATGTCCTAAAGAGATACTATCCATGAATTATGTTTAGAGAGATACTATCCATTATGTGCTGAGAGATACTATCCATTATGTCCTAGAGAGAGACTATCCATGAATTATGTCAAGAGATACTATCCATTATGTCATAGAGAGATACTACCCATTATATCCTAGAGAGATACTATCCATGAATTATGTCTAGAGAGATACTATACATTATGTGATAGAGAGATACTACCCATTATGTCCTAGAGATACTATCCATGAATTATGTCTAGAGAGATACTATACATTATGTGCTAAGAGATCCTACTCATTATGTCTTAAAAAGATACTATCCTTGATTATGTCTAGAGAGATATTATCTATTAATTATGTTCAAGAGAGATACTACCCATTAATTATGTCCTAGGGAAATATTATCCATATATTATGTCCTAGGGAGATACTATCCATTAATTATATCCTAGAGGTATACTATCCATTATGTCCTAAAGAGATATTATCCATGAATTATGTCTAGAGAGATTCTGTCCATTAATTATGTCCAAGAGAGATATATCCATTATGTCCTAGAGAGATGCGATCCATTTTGTCCTAGATAGATAATATCCCTTATGTCTTAGAGAGACACTACCCTTTAATTTATATCCTTGGAAGATACTATCTATTATATCCAGAGAGATACTATCCATGAATTATGTCTAGAGAGATACTGTCCATTTATGTCCTAGAAAGATACTATCGATGAATTATATCTAGATAGATACTATCCATTACTTATGTTCAAGAAAGATATACCCATTAATTATGTCCTAGAGAAATATTATCCATATGTTATGTCCTATGGAGATACTACCCATTGATTATATCCTAGAGAGATACTACCCATTAATTATATCCTAGAGAGATACTCTCCATTATGTCCTAGAAAGATATTATCCATGAATTATGTCTAGAGAAATACTATCTATTAATTATGTCCAAGAGAGATACTATCCATTAATTATGCTCAAGAGAGATATACCCATTAATTATGTCCTAGGGAAATATTATCCATATATTATGTCCTGTGGAGATACTACCCATTAATTATATCCTATGGAGATACTATCCATTAATTATATCCTGGAGAGATACTATCCATTATGTCTAGAGAGATACTATCCATTATGTTCTAGAGAGATGCTATCCATTATGTTCTAGAGAGATGCTATCCATGAATTATGTCTAGAGAGATATTATCCATTAATTATGTTTAAGAGAGATACTAGCCATTATGTCTAGAGAGATACTATCCATTATGTCTAGAGAGATACTATCCATTATGTTCTAGAGAGATGCTATCCATGAATTATGTCTAGAGAGATATTATCCATTAATTATGTTTAAGAGAGATACTAGCCATTAATTATGTCCAAGAGAGAAATGCCCATTAGTTATGCCCTATGGAGATACTATCCATTAATCATGTCCTATATATGAATAATAGTTTCGCTGTTTCTACACAGATGCATTAAAGCTTTATTCACCAAAGTGTTTGGTCCTAGCAATGATTGGTTTTACAACGTTTAAAGCGCATGGAAAATATTCTAATAGCCGCGATAAGTTCAGTAATTGCAGGTTAAATTACACATAATAATCAGTACTGAATAAGTGAACTAGCCATATTTCATAATTAAGGTATAACAAATCTTGGAATATTTATCTCAGTTATAAACGTATTGTTACGTAATCTTAAACATGTAAGGCTGCTTAACATACCAATGCCTTATTTAGTATTCAGATTAACACATCCCAATGTCTTATTTAGTATTCGGAGTTACTGCACATCCCAAACAACGTACGCTGACGTCGCTCACTACATTATAAAACGAACATCTTTCCGTAGAGTGACATGCACAACTTGTTTTTATGTCCATTTAGTTTCACAATGCTCAGTCTCACCATCTGATGTAATGGTCATCTAGATTACTTTGGGCTTTTGTATCAGCTTTAAATCTCAACCAGGTGAAACAATTGGTCAAAGTATTTCACACAATTAGAACCGTTTAGACAAGAAAATACTTTTGAGTCTTTGGTGTGCTTATATTGTGTTCACAAAACATTGCTTTCGGAGCATTACAGACAGAAAAATGCTAACATTGAACGTTTTTCAAATATGGTGGTATCCGAGTCAAATCAAGTCTTGACGGTATTTTTACTATGCTCAAATTTCCCATATAGGGCGTGGTGTACTGAAGAGACAGAAGCAGAATCTAATGAAATCAGCTGGGGTTTTTTTTTCGAAGCGGGGTTTAATGTTTTTAAAAAACGTGGCTGAAATATAAAGCTACTATCAAACAGCCCGAAGTAATCCGCGTAACTATTGCCTAGTATGATCTAAGTGATTCCCGGGCGTCACCGTCTCTGCTTTCAAAACTCCACTACCACCACAAGTTTCTTTCTGCAAGAATGTTTCAGAAACTCTTGTTCTTGCTTCTACCCCAGTTTCCAATGAATTTAAATAAAAATAAAAGTAAACAGAAAATATATAAATTTTAGGGTTTGAAACAGCATATCTAACAATGTAGAAGTTGAAGAATCAACTTTTATCGTCATAATCTAACGAAAGTATGTATGTATGTATGTATGTATGTACGTGTGTGTGTGTGTGTGTGTGTGTGTGTGTGTGTGTGTGTGTTCATGCAGGCAAGTAGGTAGGTAAGTATATACTAGATATACACAATTATATTTAAAAAATTTAAAAAAATGCGGAATATTTTCACATTTTCGCCATTATGCACTTTTTCCAAAAGAATATTTACGCTAATTCAAACCCACTGACTTTATCCCATAAAGGCTAGAATGATCAGTCGACCATATTGTGCTACTTTTTGAAGCTGAATATCGAATACATTAGTCGTGAAATAGTCAGAAAATAATTGTAACTTGTCATGACGATAGAGCTCTCGAATTGTCAAACTAATTTTAATACAAGGTCAAATCTCTGTTCGTATGACTCTTTGTACATGTGTACATCATACATACATACATACATACATACATACATAGACACCAGTTTAATCAAACGACATGTTATTGAGCTGTAATTCGATATATGAATGAACTGAACAAGTGCCAACGGTAACGGCACCTTTCGACAACCTCCACCCCTATCGGCCATGCGCGCATCCCCATTATAGGCAAAAACGAGATCAAGGTGCAGACTCGAATTGCACGAGAACTAATTTGTTGAGCAAGCGGAATTTAACATTGTAGGGACGTACATAAGCACACATCTTATCTATTTATCGATTTTGACTGCCCTTGCTGACCAGTTGGTTTATCGACACATACTCCTCTGAAATCCTTTGCTGTTCAATGCTACTCATTTTTAAACAAGCCGACGAAATTATGATAAAATTATGACTTTATGAATTTCTGTTATTGTGGTTAAAGTAAGATGTTTCCAGTAGCTCTTGTGTAGTTTGCAGTCTAACCAAACTGAGCTGCTGTACCGTATATACGTGACGTATTTTTGTAGTGGGATCCTAGCACTTCAGAATGTATGTATAATGTTTAACGGCTATTGGTAATGCACAATTTAGTACAGGTGGGTGGGGGTAGTACACTTATTGTGAAGAAATTGTTAAAAATTATGGTAATAGTTATGTCTCATTTATTTTAATTAAGTATCATGCAACATTCAGAAGTGAGTTTGTGAAAGAATAACTTGTAATAAAAACCGTTCCATACCTTTTTGTCCATACATCAATATGAAGTCTGCATGTGGTGAAAATGAAAAGTCACTGACATTTATGAATAATCCATTTAATGGCAAGAGGAAGTGGATTTTGAATAAAACTTGGAGAAATTGAACATGAACTCTTTCTGCACATGTTGTTTGCAGAATAAAAATGGATTCTAGGCAGTTCTGAACAATCTTCACAGTAGTTCCTAAGAAAAGGTAGGAAGGCCTGTATTTACCATAGTCATAGGAAGGCCTGTATTTACCATAGTCATAGGAAGGCCTGTAATTACCATATTCATAGGAAGGCCTGTATTTACCATAGTCATAGGAAGGCCTCTATTTGCCATAGTCATAGGAAGGCCTGTATTTACCATAGTCATAGGAAGGCCTGTATTTACCATAGTCATAGGAAGGCCTGTATTTACCATAGTCAGCATTTTATGATGAAGACAAAACAATTCTCCGTGTATTTTGGTAATAATAATAATAAAATATTTTTAGTACAACTCTTTTTGTAGACGTGACCCATTCGACATTCCGCACAATCCAATGAAGAAAAGCACATGGATATATACATTAATACGTCATATTCATCATTAAGCATGTTGCGCTACCCTTCATTGAACCTTTACGATTAGTGACAATCGTGACTTCCGTCAGAAATGAACGAAGTACCATCTTGTAAAGTATGCAGCTGCTCATGTCTCTTACCTGATCAGTTTGTAATTTTGTTTAAATTTGTCTATTTCTTAACTTATTTGACAATATTGTTTTTGCGTGAAGTGCCTTCTCACACACTAGCGGAAATGCATATCGCAACTAGAATAGTCCTCACATTTGGAATCATATTCAATAAACTTCCATCTATACATACATATAAGATTTATTTAGTGTCAGTAGCTAATGGCAAGTATTTTTCATCATCTTTACACCGGTATTAAAACGAAATACTGATGATACCCAAAGATATAAACTTTGGCGGATTAATACTTACAGAGGTACATGCCACGAAAGATGTGATGGAAAAACGTAAAATGTAAACAAGCAAATAAGTCTTTTATATTATGCATTTCAGGAACGTTTCGCAATTCTCTTTGCTATTATCAGTACCGGCCTTAACTGATTTTTCAATGTGTTAAGTTTGATAGCCATCGGTTTACAGGTATGTGTGTAATGTGACTGCCAGTTAATGGACCGGGTTGACAACAGATGACCAATATGGCAGCCCCCAATACTTGGCATCGTAATATTTATCACGTGCATTGTACCCGAGGCCCAATGTATATGAAAACTGTAACGCCCCTTGCATCTTGATTAGTCTTCATACAAGAACTTTATTACAATGCAGTAGCTCAATTCCATCTCAATGCTGTGATTTATTGCCCGTAAAATACTATCATATTGCCTAAATACATTTTCCACAAAATAAATTTACCTACCATTTAATCACAGTTTGTAAAGTAAATAATATATAACTTTAAACTCACTACGTACTATTTGTGATATTTGACGATAGTACACATACAAAGCCGTTAAGCCAATTCGTAATACCAATAGCTCCATACTTTTACATCACCACAATCCCGTTAATATGGTGCAGAGTAAACAATTGATAGCTACAACATAAACAGCGTCAAAATGCGTAATAATAGAGCATTTGTCGTCACAGTATTTCTAGACAAATGAAGAAATATTTAGAGATATATAATTCGAATCCTTTTTACAAAAAAAGAATCTATGGTGCCCGGTGATCATCAATTTTCACTAATTTAAGAATCAGATAATTTGTTAAATATTATCTTTTCATCAAGAGATTGTAGGTCTTCTTGCTGGAAAATACAATAGCACTTACTATGAACTTTACTACGGAGATGGGTGGAGTGGGAACTTCAGGTTTGGGTTAGAATTCTTGCCACACTGCAATAGTGGAAATATCACTCGCAAATATAGTCTCCAGTTCTGTAATCTGTGTTATTTGTGACTACCTAAAAAGTTGAACGGCCTTAACTTCAACATTTACATTTCCTTGCCATCTGGAGATGAAATGCGACTAGTTCGAGAAAAGTTTGTACGTACGATTCGACTTTTCCTGAACATCACCATTCCTGACCTCTTATCTCTGCCTCCAAAGTCAAATCTAGATCTCAGAGGTCTGTTTGACGCAGATTGGTTTTGTACATAACTGTATTGATTTTGTAAGTGAAGAAATGCTCCGTCTGAAGCAGTCAGAACAAAAACCTAGTTTCCGGAAATTCCATTTCCCGTGCAAAATAAAAACGTACCCCCCCCTACAAACATACAATCATATGTCACTTGAAATTTGACCGTCGTTTCAATCCTGCGCATGTTTGCTGGGTATTAAGCACACTTTGTGTAAATAGACACATAGACTTTTGCTTTGGTGCCATTTGGAGGAAAGTTAGGGCTCTTTTTAAATTTTGGTACCCATTCCCCCCCCCCCAGCACATGACCTGATCCAGCCCTGTCATATGCTGAAAAAATGGCATTCAATACACAACAAAAACAACGATCGGGTCTTTAACCTTAACCACGGTAGTCTTTAACCTTAACCACGGTAGTCTTTAACCTTAACCACGGTGGGTCAGGGATTGTTAATAAAAGAGTAAATAAAATAGTTGAAACACTGAGAACCATTCAACGTATCAGATCAATATGAATAAGAAAACGTGTGGAGGGTGTGAGAGTGGTCATATGATAAAGTGTTCCTGAGTTAAATACATGTCAAATATTTTGTTTCTTCATTCTTATCTAGGAGCCCCGGTACATCAGGTGGTATTTCCCACGTCTCAAATCCCTGTTTGCCAGCCCAGGTCGTCTGCAGTGGCGTGTAATTGGGAAAGGCATTTCGCTCCCATTTGGTCCGCATGACATTGCATAATAATATGTTAAAAGTGATTTTGAAAACCAGCCAACGTCGTTTTTCTTCACATAACATTTTACTAACAAGGAAGTTTACTCGTTAACATCAAACCTACAAACATATTGAATTACTTCCCCATAACTGATATTAGAATTTTGTGAACAAGGCAATTATTTGGAAAGGTGAAAAAAGGGGACCTTATTTTGCTTTGTTTTCTTTTGTTTTAAATGACACTATTAGTGTGTTTTAGAAAAAGATGGAAAATATAGTTAAGAAATCAAACGTTCCGACCAGTGCCGGATTTAGGCAGAAGCTAAACAAGCTACAGCTTAGGGCCTCGCAGTCTGAACTCAGATTTTTAAAATTCCCAATAGGGCCTCTACAGCTTCCCATAGCTTAGGGCCTCGCTACGTCTAAATCCGGCACTGGTTCCGACACTGTTCATGCAAATTACATATTCTAGAGAACTATTATTAACACTGTAATCATGAGAAGGCTGGCGTTGCTTTTTGTGTAATGACATTCTCAGCGCAATTTAGTGTAACGAGGAAACCCAATGGACTTTGATTTTCGTTTCGTTATTTAATATTTCGTTCCGTTGAAGTTTATGTTGTGATTTTAAATGTTTGACGTGCTTTGTAGTGCCAGCTAACGTCTTAGTTTTGGGTCACGTGATTCCGCCTGGGTATGTGTGTGTATATATATATATATATATATATATATATATATATATATATATATATATATGCGCCAACTGTGGCTGCTTTGGTGGTGTGTTAGGAAGCGATATAGAGTGAAGACGTCCCTTGCAGTGTAGCAGTATAACCATCCCGCCAGAGCAAGTACACTTGGTCGTATTTCGTTGGACAGGAGAGAACCAGGCCAGGGAATTGGAAAAGAATAGGGACAAGGTCTTTCGTCGACCAACAGCCCGGCGCTACAAGGCTTGTCCAAGAAACGCAGAGGTCTTGCGGTAATACACGTTTTTGGCTGAGGATAACTCTTCTTTCATCATTTCGCACTGTCATCTCTCTCTGTCGATCTCGATCAGATAACGACGCGACTCTGCGACAAATCGGCGACCCAGTCGGTGACTCTGCGACCAAGTCGGCGACCAAAAGAAGACCCAGTCAACGACTGCGACCAAGACTGCGACCAGTCGGCGACCCTGCGACAGGTTGGTGACCCAGTCGGTGAATCTGCGACCCAGTCGGCGACCCTGCGACAAGACTGCGACAAGTCGGAGATACACAAGAAGCCAGGAATAAGACGATATCCCGCTGAAGTAGAAACCTGTCACACTCTGGAGTGCCAGTCCTCAGACAGATTCAGCGGGGTGTCACTCCAAATACAAGACCTATCCTAAAGAACGCGAGATAGCGAGACTCGGGGCAGTGTAGCCGAGGGAGTAGTCCGCTACAAATGTTTATTCATCGCTGCCAGCATAACTGGAGAAGGAAGACCCCGGGAAAACTCCAGGAAAAAACACTGACCCACAGGAAGCTACTGGCAAGCTATCTCGCATACCCACATTGGCCGAACCGAGACTCGAACCCACGCGGACAGGGATCAGATGGCAGTGATCGGTAAAGGCGAGAGCTGTTGACCACATGGCCACCGGGGGGCCCCTGATAAGGCAGACCATTGAAGAAACATGATCTCTGGAAGTATACAATGCATATATCATATATACTTAATAAGCACGCGAGTAATATGGAAAAGAAATATATACATAAACTCAACAAAGGGTACGTTATCATAGGTATTCGCTTTTAAGTCCGGTCTAGCTACAAACAACGCATACCCTAATCTGCCATCACATAATGTGCCGACAGAGCATTGTCTATGATGCTTGTTCTACAGATTACTCCTAAAAGACTGTATAGGTCCAGATTCGTGAGCTTGAAGGTCGTGTAAAACAACGGAGGGGGGGGGGGGCGAGGAATGGCGACAGAATGCAACCTTCGTTGGATCAATAGATGTCCTGTGAAAACAGAGATGATTTTGAAAATTAAAACTTTAATTTTATATATCTGTCAGTGTGTGAATTACTGGAAGGGAGACATAGCACGTCTGAGAAAAACTATATTAAATGGGTTAGCGTAGCTGAGACAGAAACGTCGTATATGTTAACTTTGCTAACGAAGCGATGTTTCAAACGCGGTGATACTAATGCTGAGGAGATGGTGTGTGCCGTGCACAAGGACTGTGGATCCGTCCGGCGTATCTCTATGGCGATGATTACAAGAATGGAAGGTACATTATGCTGGAGAAAGAAAAAAAAAAAAAAAAATTAAAATTGGTGTCATCAACGAAAAAAAATAATAATCCCTTCAAACATAAAGAATGTTGTGATTCCTTTTGTGAATTCGTTTATAAGTAAAACTTTTGTTGATCACCTCTTATTTTATAGTCAATATAAAAGTCAATATTTAATGGACTTTCATTGCCATTTTAAACACAAGTTTTAAAAATCTTATAAAATCCTGAATTTTGATTTTATTTAAATGACATGTTGTATGTAATTGTACTAAGCAAAACATTTAAAATAGAAAAAGTGAATAGGTGTAGAATAAAGTAACCAGATGTGAACAATTATATTGTTGTTGTTGTGTGGTTTAACGATATTAATAATATATTATTGGTCAGAAGAATAAAGCGCTGTTGTAATAGGTAAAAAATAGAGGTGATTCGATGTACGAACACACACACACACCGTGTAATCAGAAATGTATAAATTTCTGAAGTCTTAGATACCTGAACTCTATTAAGCATATTTATATACATGTACAATGAAATGAAATATGCTAAAAGCATACATGTATGAAATCTGGAAGGGAATAAATCCACCAAACGTACAACAGTGTGGTTGAAAATGAACCAGTTCCTTACTCCAGAGGAGTAAAAGGGCAGTTTTAACTCGATTCGTGCAGATTTTGAAGACTTGAAATTATGAGGGGTAAACTAAAAAACTATCCGTCTCAATTTAATCATTCAGCGTCAGAAACATAACGTTAAATGAATTCTTCCAAAGACCGGTAACAGGCCTGCACAGAGCGAATGATATGGTTCAAATAACAGTTTATCTATAATTCGATTTGATACTTGTTTGTTCTTGTTAAAGGACGTTAGCTGTTAAATGTTGTCCAAGATTATTCTTATTGTTTTGTTGCTGTCTTGGGTTTAACGCCATTTTCAGCACACCACCGGCTATACATGGCGGCCAGTATAACTGACGGAGGAAGAACCCAGGAAAACCCCAGTAAGAACTTCCGACCTACGGAAAGTTATAAAGCTTGAAACGTAGATATCTGCAAAGATTAAGTAATACGGGCACGTCATTATTAAATGCATGAAAAATACATGATGAAAATAGAGACCCATTGATTCTGTTATATTCATCTCATAACTGTCCATAATGACTAATTCTAAAGAAAGAGTAGAGCAGATTCCATTTGAGAGATTTAACTAAAAATTTTTTTTTTGCAATTAACATTTTATTTTTATAACACACTGTTAAGTACTACACACGTGAAACGTTCACATACTGAAAGTTACAACATTGCCCTATTAAAGTTGCAAGTTGGTTGTTAACATGACTCAAAATTCAATAGGCTAATGTCTCATTACTACAACAAAGACCTGATTAAGTGAATAACTTTATAAAGAGCATCTTGTGATTGAGATTTTCTCTTTTAAAAAAAAAAAACATTTCAAAAATATTTATTACCTAACAAAGTGTAATCGGTTTATCAAAATAAATAAACACCTAGCTATGTTAGTATAGTTTTTAGTCTTTGTTTACGGCCTTAAAAAATGTAAAAAAAAAAATAATCTTTCTTCTTGGTCAGTAAAACGATGATCATACAGAATTTATAAACGCTTTATAGGCAGTATGATAGTTATTTTAAAAGTTACATTAGTCTAGAGTCATCATTGATTTGTTAACGAAGCTTCATGTGGTAAATTCAGCACTTCATACAATAGGTTACATAAGCTAAACACTGTTTAAACGAGGAACGTTTCGGTCCTAATTATTTCACAACACCAGTGTGTTCCATAAACAAAAACAAATTAAAACAGAAAACAACATCAACAACAAGCAATATTTTTAACCAAATGCTTGAAGAAGAATGTTGGGGGTGAGGAAACGGGCAAAAGGCATTTGCGATGTTGCAGATAGGTATAACTACTCGTCATAAAAATAGCAGCACACCCCCACCCCCACCCCCCGCCTAAGAAAAAACCTGTGTTACAACTGCTGTTTACATGAAATGAAGAAAAGACGGACAGACAGAAGGTGTGAATCACTGAATGACACTCACGTGTGTTCTAAATCTTATTTTAATAAGCATCTATATCTTATGATTATCCTATTTTTGTGAGATTGCAATGAAAAGTCTCTGATTCCGGATCAGCCTCTCTCTCTCTCTCTCTCTCTCTCTCTCTCATGCTTAGAATCTGCAATATACTGGGGTTGGGACAGTTCTACCTCTTAAGTGAATAATCTAACAGCTCCGTCTGTTTTTATATTGGGTCATTAAAATGACGCCCACTTTAGACAACAGATGGCGTTGATTACAATATTCCAACTTTTATGATATCATCCTATTTGTAACTTCCACTGTGCTCCATTGTAACTTTTACAATGTTAGCCAATCCCCTCCATACTAGACGACCTTTAAAATAGCGAGCGTAAACTTTGACTAATAATTCTGGCCCCGAGTGGTCGAGTGGTCTAAAGTGCTCACCGTTAAATCACTGCCATCTCACGTCTGTCAGTGTGGATTCGAGTCTCGGGCTTGACAAGTTGGTGGGGGGGGGGGGAGGGGGTACGTGAGAAAGCTTACTAATAGCTTTCGGTTGGTCGGTGGTTCTTTTCGGGGTTTTCCCGGGTTCTTCCTCCACCATTTATGCTGTCCGCCATGTATAGCTTATCTTGTGCTAAAAAGCAAGGCGTTAAACCTTATACTAACAACGACTAATAATTCTGCAACACAGAAAGTTTCACTCGCGTCCAGTTTGGTAATTTTGAAATGTACAAATTCTATTCTTGTTATATAGATCGACCATAGAAGCCATCCGCGTATAATTAAAAAAACACTGACCGGTAACTGACCTCTATTTCGTCTTTCGATAGCTTTTACATAGTGCCCAGATCACTTGTATGCTATATATTATTTAGATAAATTATATATTTATGTATACACGACTGCTATGCAATTCCAGTCATGTATAAGAGGAATGAAACCCAACTGATTCAGCTGAGGGGTGGTTCTTGCATGGACAACAATGTCTACGAGTTAAACAAGAATATAATTTGTACGTTACAAGATACCGGATAATTGTTTATACTCGAAAAAAAAAAAAAAAAAAAATTGTAATTAGAGGATATATATTCTAAAGGAAAATGTTTATCATAACACATTAACATAGGGGGCGTTATTTCAAGATGGCTACGTCCAGGAAAATGTTGACGATATTTAGCTTCCTCATGACAGTTATGGCAGTAAGGATGACTAATAGTCCTGATGTTCCATTGACGCCATCAGATGCAGTAGCAGAGGCAAAAGCTGAGGAACAAGTAACAAAAACGCATCAGACTGATAGCTTGACGATTTTAATGTTGCTGGCACTTCTCCTCCTAACAGTTTTGACTATCTGGCTGTTCAAGCACCGTCGGTTTAGATATGTGCACGAGACCGGCCTATCAATGATCTATGGTAATTGGCGCACTGACACTCATATTAAAATATACATAGTGATGCTTTCCACAGAAAACAATATTTATTGCATGTAGAAATCATGGGTTTAGAGTTAGATATTTTAATTTGGACAGTTACAATGCTGTCGGGCATTTCTGCACACTTAAGGTTTCCGTCTGCAATACTAAAGCTAAACGCGTACCGAATTCGACCGATTGACGAAAATAAAATACTGCAATGCATACCATTTGAAAAGAGGCAATTGTCACCAGAATATTCTGTTCAGAATAATATTAATTTTGAACACCCCCATGTTTTCGTGACTTGCAATATGTCGGCCTATTCTGCGCACAGCTTTGAAAAGGTGTAATGTTTATCCATCTGGCAATGGAAATGAAATAAATTACTTTGGACTGTTTCAATCGGCATTTCAGTTGAGTAATTAGGTCAGGTTTATGGCTAGTTTTACAAAATTCAACGTAACAATGCCAATAAATGGCAAGAGATATTAGGCAAACTAAACCGATCTTGTAAAAAAAATTAGTAAAGTTCAACATTTTGTAAAAACATAAGCTATTATGGAAGAGAAACAACAATGAATATGATGTAATGTGTTTACAATGTCTTGTTTATGGGGACAAATTACTACAGTATTTAGAAACAGACTATGCCAGAGAATTTCTTGAGAATCCAGTTCTAGCAGCAAGTTGACACATTGGGTAGCAGACAATCTTGTACGTTTGGGACAACTTCTTGCAAAATTGGAAACTTGGATTAAGATGCAGAATTGTTTTAAGGTATACATTTCCATCTTTTATATAATGTTTTTATTTGTATGATTCTAAAAGATACATAGTAAATAGGATTTTCTGGGTTACAGGTTCAAGAAGGTCATGGAGTGGGTCTTCATGTTGACATTTAGAAATCACATTTTCGAATGCATTTGGAGTCGAAATGTGGGATATTTTTGTACACTTTATGAATATCACTTTCCTTAATTAAAATATGATTGTTCTTTCTTGATACAAAATGGATTTTTGACAAAAAATAACATGTGATCCAATGTTTACATAAATGACATACCGTTGCGCAGAATTATCCAAAGTGCAGAATTGGCCGACATGGGGGTAGATACAAGTACGATGTCAGAGCACATCAAACCTGCTTTGTTGCGGCATAGGGTGGCATCTTGGCACAGGGGCTTCCATAATTAGTGACATTGTGTTGAATCCTATTAGCTCATTCCTTCAGGGATTTTTGTTTGAGTGTTTATTATTATTGTTATTATTATTATTATTATTATTATTATTATTATTATTAATTTTCAGTCATGTCACTACGATGTCTGCAGTGTGGCAGTTTATAGTGATGTCTAGCACTGAGGCATCATGCCTCAGACATGTAGCATGATGTCCCACCCAGTCACATTATCCTGACACCAGGCTGACTGGTCCTAACACTAACCTCATAAAGCTGAGCACCTAGCAAGGAAGCTGTTAGTACCATTTGTATAAGTCTTTAGTTCGAAGCCTGGCTGAGTCATACCAAAGACTTATAAAAATGGTACCAACAGCTGCCTCGCTAGGCGCTCAGCATTAAGAGGTTAGTGTTAGGATTGGTCAGCCTGGTGTCAGGATAATGTGACTGAGTGGGACATCATGCTACATGTCTGTGGCATGATGCCCCAGTGCTAGACATCACTATTAATTGCCACACTGCAGACATTGTAGTGATATGACTGAAAAATTGTTAAAGCTTCATTAAAAATCCAAATCACAAACAAACACAAACACAATTATTATTATTGGATATTGTTTCAGTGCTCGATTTAAATGACAGTCAGGTACCCCACAGTTAGTGACTTTGCCTCTGGATCACTTAAACCCATCTGTCATTAATCCATTGGAGGAGTGAAAATTACTTCACGTTGTGATCATAGTTTAGAAGTAGTAATGGTTTATATAACTGTTTATTATACCATCCTGCACCTGACAAATATAATAAAATCTCTTGGCAGGTGTTAAACTATTCATCCACTCATCAAGTAAACTGGTATTATTATTATATTTATTGTTACAACAATCTTTGCACATGTTGAACTTATGGAAATAGGATGTCAGAATGATAAAAGCAGTATGGAGACAATCGCAGTGAGTACCCCGTAATTTGAAGAAAATAAAATTCAACCCAAACTGGTCACAACATAATACAATTTAAGGTGCTAGATGTTAAAGCATGACTGGTAAAATCCTCACAGTCAAAAGATAATATAGTTCTCTGCTTGATTTCAGGTCACAAATTAGCATTTTCTAAAAACAACCATTACCTAATGGAAAATAACCTTCTAGAATGATCTAATGAGCCTTGCTTTTTTTTACAACACAGTAGCCTGCAAAATTCACTTAGGAATCTCCAAAACCCTGACCCAAATCAACATATTTACTCCTTCTTGTTTACCTGAATAATAATTATGTTAATAAGCTCATACACATAGAGAATAATGAAGCTATTATTAGTTGTTTACATTAATGAAATAAAAAAAGTCAATCAGGTCAAGCAGAAATGAACTCGGTTTTGGACAAGGTCAAGTCCAGCATACAGTGTTACATTACAATAGCATGTAATGAAATAAAAAAAATGTTTAAAACTAACAAACAAACAATTAAACTAAATATACATAACAGCTTTTTGTGGCACATATTGATTTGGGTTGGAGCATCAGTCTTTAATACTCTTGATTAATAATTTCCTGCTGAGTGCATGCAAATTTACAGTATTTGCCAGTGATTGACATTTGCATGACTACTGTTTACATCTTATTAGCCAAACTTGCATCTGTGTAAAATCAATATGAACTTGGCAGAGCTAACAGGACACAAATGTCACACTGATGCATGCATAATTGAATCAAGATTGTTTTGAGAATGTCTTTGATGTTTATGATACAGGAAGAGTAAACAATTCTGACTTTTGACCAAATAATATCAATGTGTTTGATTGCCATTCAAATTATAATCAGTTTAGACAAAGCTGTGGAAAATATGGCTGCTCATAAAGCTAGTTGTCAAAGGTAAGTAGACAAGATTTAATTGTGTTTTTGGCAATTAATTTGCTTTAGTCAGATGCTGGCATATCCCCATGGCTCATTCAAGGTGCAACAGATAAGTGATCTCTGGCCCAGTTGGTGTGCAGTTTTGTATATAATGCACTTTAAGGTTTTTGTGAGAAATTTCTTTTGTGGGGTTCAGAATCCTGCAGGGAGCACTGACCATTGATTTTAGATTTTATGATGGAGCAATAAGAGCGACAAATGTCAAATGTTGAAATACTACGTTAGGTAATGAGGTGATAACACTTACAGCGGACAGAGTTCCATTGGAGGTGCACTGCTAAATGAACACTGTTATATGCCATTGTAAAAACTTCTTGGTTTTCAGTATTGTCTGTTACAAAAGACCTTCTTTTTAAAATATTTGTTGTCACAAAAAGACTCCAGATGATCAACTCATATGTGCTATAGACCCTTCTAGAGTTGTACAGCATGGAACAGTCAGCATTGGAACTCAGCAAGAATACACAGAAGTCCAGTTTTGGGCATTGATTAGTGCTAAAAGACCTGTCTGTTTATGAGTGGCGAGGTCCAAAAGACGTTTATATATAACATTATTCATAACATGGTAGGACACATACCTACACATTTAGTGAAGTAGCACTCTCCATGGCAACCATGTACTGTTTCAAAGAACTGCAGTTTATTTCTGAGGTGTTATTGTCTTTAATTTGGACATATAATAGGGATCTGATTTATTTATATTGAATTCTTGATATGATTTATATATGTAAAAGTGGGAAAATATGCCAAAATAGCATTTCAGTGTCTGAATGCACATTTTAACAAAAAAATTCTTTCTGATGATTGTCATTATTTGTTATTTGTAGCTCTACTGGTCATAGACCTAAAGGTCTTATGGGATGGTGTGTTTTCCGTGATCAGTCCAACACCCGTTATCGGTCATTCATCTGTCTGTTAGCACAAGTTTGTTATCGCTACTCCTTATAAACTATTTTGGAAGATTGCCTTCAGACTTCACACACACATGGTCTGGTTGGTCCTGGATGAAAATGGTACTGCTTGTACATTCCAATATGGCCTTCACAGCAACTAGAAAATATTATTATTGCTACTCCTCCTGAATGGATGGTGATACCAACATGGGGATTTCACTACAAGACTTCTTATGATGTCTAGTTGATCCTAATTGAGAATGGTATTGATGTGACATCCAGTATGATTGCTATCTCAGCCATCTTGAAAATCTTGTTATTGCTACTTATCCTGAATGGATGGTCATATCAACACTGGGTTTTCTCTGAGAGACTTCTTGTGAGGTAGTTAGCAATGTATTTGATAGATGGAGTATTGTATATGCAGGAAGCACAGGCCTCATGACTTAAACTAAGGACCTACAGTGACAGAGGCCAATGTGCTACTTGTGTTTTCCATCTCCTTGCACTTCATATTGTGTATGAATTTTTTTCCTTGGCTTTGAACATACTGTATTTATTCACTTATAAGCTGGGTTCAGCTGCAAACAACATAGACCCTGATCTGCCATCGCATAATGCACTGGCAGATCAGGGTCTGTATTGTTTGTTCTACTGATTATTCCTTACAAACTGCTTAAACATAGATGTCCTGGCAGATTATGCAATGGCAGATATGTATCTATGTAGTTTGCAGTTGGATCTGACATATATGCAGATTATATACATTAAGTGCCAGATAGTGCTCTGCAAGTTTCTTTTTTGTATTGATATACATTAAATGGCTGTCATAAATCAAATTATCCATTTTTAAAAATAGTATATTTTTGTTGTTTTTATTCTCTCCCAAACTCTGTACTTTTTCGTGATGTGGTAAATTAAGTTTATTTACTCTTTGTGTTGATCACATGGGCTACATGACTAATTTAATGTTAAAGATGGCTGTAATTTTAAAATATACATGCATATCTCAATATCAGATGAATATGGATTTTACTTCCATTAAATGAAGTTGGCCCAGCCGTCATATTTAGTTAAAGTTACTGTTTATTTACTCTTTCTGCGAGCTGCACTAGATCAGTGGTTGGTGTGCTGGACTTGTGAATGAAAGGAATCCTACCATCAGATCAGCCTGGTTTGGTTACCATGATGAGTCCTTCGACAAGGCACTTTGTTGTATTTTCCTTGGCACCAAATAACCTACCTGTGTTACTATGCCAAAAATATCAAACCAAACCAAGTCATGTTTCTTTTATTGACTGGACAGGTTTTTAATTTCAACTGGGTTCTCTTTCTCATCTGATATGGATCCTCATTAGACTGTCAAGAAAAATGTCATCTTAATGTGTTCAATGTTTATAGATAAACTTAAAATGTTAGTTTCCTGTTGGGTCCTGTGATGGGCAGGAAGGACACAAATTGAAGAAGGAAGAGAATTTTCCTTTTGGTTGTC
Organism: Megalonaias nervosa; assembly: GCA_016617855.1. Classification (NCBI taxonomy): domain Eukaryota; kingdom Metazoa; phylum Mollusca; class Bivalvia; order Unionida; family Unionidae; genus Megalonaias; species Megalonaias nervosa. Next base: position 25,972 of record JAECUM010013873.1, read on the forward strand.
TTATGAGTCAAAAATATCATGACATTGCATGATTGAAATTAAAACCTATGTTTTTATAAAATATTTCTCATCCACTACTTTTCTGTTCCTTTTCTCAGCCAGCATCAGTTGTTTATTTACAAAATAAAAATAAACACTTCCATTGTCATGAGTGTCTTGTAAGGCAGTAAGTCATTAAAGATCCACAGCATTATTATTCCAGTATTGAGGCTGTCATTGAGTTTATTACCAGTCCATCACAGGTCAACTCCAGTCCAATCAGATGTATTACTAGCCTGTGCTTCCATGCTTTAGTTTTAAAATAATCTTAATCAATTTGTTACTCATATAACTTTGTTTTTGTGTTGTGCAGGTTTAATTGTGGGTGCAATAATACGGTACTCCAACAGTCCTGTGAAGGAAGTAATTGCAGAGGCAACTTTAAAGAACTTCAACTTATCTGAAAATCCTGAGACTATTTACATTACAAGATACAACCAAACACTCAAATATGATTTAGTTGGTTTTATTAAAAAAGTCGCAATTGAAGAGGTTCCCTTGGAGAAGACGGTAAGCTTGTACTTTTGCATTATATAATAGTACTTGATAGTGGAATGCATAATTATATAACATGATAGTAGAGTGACAAACCATTGCATAATTATATAACATGATAATAGAGTGGCTAACCATTGCATAATTATATAACATGGTAGTAGAGTGGCAAACCATTGCATAATTATATAACATGATGGTAGAATGGTAAAACATTGCATAATTTTATCAGATGATATAAGTACAGTTGGAAATCATGGCATAATTTATAAAATGATAGCACCATGGTAAACCATTCCATAATTATATAACAGATAGCACATTGGCAAACCATTGCATAATTATATAACATAATAGCACAGTTGGAACCATATAGAAAATCTGTTTTTAATTTCTCCAGAATATCTGAGCCAATTTCATGCAGTTTGGTTGGAATGTTGGTTAGAATATGCCGTGTCAAAATTATGACCCAGGTGACTTGATTCGCAGTGGTGTGGCGATCTTTGCATTTGAGTGGGAAAACTTATTTTCAGCTACATGTATATGTGGTCCATAATTGCCAAGCACATTATGGGCCAGCTACATGTATATGTGGTCCATAATTGCCAAGCACATTATGGGCCAACTACATGTATATATGGTCCATAATGGCCAAGCACATTTCAGGCCAGCTACATGTATATAAGGTCCATAATAGCCAAGCACATTATGGGCCAGCTACATGTATATATGGTCCATAATAGCCAAGCACATTATGGGCCAGCTACGTGTATATGTGGTCCATAATAGCCAAGCACATTATGGGCAAACTAGATGTATATATGGTCCATAATAGCCAAACACATTATGGGCCAGCTACATGTATATGTGGTTCATAATAGCCAAGCACATTATTTGCCAGCTACATGTATATGTGGTCCATAATAGCCAAGCACATTATGGGCCAGATACATGTATATGTGGTCCATAATAGCCAAGCACATCATGGGCCAGCTGTGTTGTAGCAAGAAAGATAAACATTTATATGAACATGTTTATGGTTTTTTTGTGGGTGAATACCAGTTGGAAATATAGTAATCATTTTAGTTTCTGTAACTTCATGTATATACATTCAGTTCATGATTTACATGTAAATTTGTCAAATGAAAAATGTTTTAAAATAGAATTGAAGTTGTAATACTTAGCATCCTGTTGTTTGCATTGAACCCATGATATTTATTTGATTGACTGATTCAAGTCAAACCAATCATACATTATTTGATAGATGAATTTAAGTCAAATCCGTCATACATTATTTGATAGATGAATTCAAGTCAAACCCATCATACTTTATTTGATAGACTATTATAAATTATTTGATAGACCAAGTCAAGTCAAACACATCATACATTATTTATGGACTATTATAAATTATTTGATAGACCAAGTCAAGTCAAACACATCATACATTATTTGATGGACTGTTATGAATTATTTGATAGACCAAGTCAAGTCAAACACATCATACATTATTTGATGGACTATTATAAATTATTTGATAGACCAAGTCAAGTCAAACACATCATACATTATTTGATAGATGAATTCAAGTCAAATCCATCATACATTATTTGATAGACTATTATAAATTATTTGATAGACCAAGTCAAGTCAAACACATCATACATTACTTGATGGACTATTATAAATTATTTGATAGACCAAGTCAAGTCAAACACATCATACATTATTTGATAGATGAATTCAAGTCAAATCCGTCATACATTATTTGATAGATGAATTCAAGTCAAACCCGTCATACATTATTTGATGGACTATTATAAATTATTTGATAGACCAAGTCAAGTCAAACACATCATACATTATTTGATAGACTATTATAAATTATTTGATAGACCAAGTCAAGTCAAACACATCATACATTATTTGATAGATGAATTCAAGTCAAACCCGTCATACATTATTTGATAGACTATTATAAATTATTTGATAGACCAAGTCAAGTCAAACACATCATACATTATTTGATGGACTATTATAAATTATTTGATAGACCAAGTCAGGTCAGACACATCATACATTATTTGATGGACTATTATAAATTATTTGATAGACCAAGTCAAGTCAAACACATCATACATTATTTGATAAATGAATTCAAGTCAAACCCGTCATACATTAATTGATAGACCATTTCAAGTCAAACCCGTCATACATTGTTTGATAGACCAATTCAAGTCAAACTTGTGATACATTATTTGATAGACCAATTCAAGTCAGAGTCGTGATACATTATTTGATAGACCAATTCAAGTCAAACTCGTGATACATTATTTGATAGACCATTTCAAGTCAAACTCGTGATACATTATTTGATAGACCAATTCAAGTCAAACTCGTGATGCATTATTTGATAGAGAAATTCAGGTATTTGCAAGACCAAATTGTTTTGGATTACTTCTTTCAGCTAATCGAGGTTGAAAATCCTAAATTTTTCGTTTATTTTTTTGTTTAAAAGCATTTTATATAGGTTGGGTCAGGGGCCTCCTTCATTACTGTGGTATTTTGTGAATTGCATTATAATGAAAGTCATTACAGTGAGGGAGAGCTGAATTGTTGAATCAGTATTTCTTCTTCAAACACATCACAAAATCATAATACCTTGAGAATTACTGCAACTTCGCAAATCCAGCACTCCCGGGTTAAAATGTGCATGCTTTTACTGATGGAGGATAATGTTTTTTGTTGGGAATAGAGAGGTCATTGTACTTGCAAGAAAATTACACAGCATGCTAAATGTTCATTTTTGGGGTTAAACCTAAATGGAGTATATGGATATAAATATTTAAACTTTGAAACTGAAGGAGTATGGTTTGTATTTTGATAGTTTTCAATTACTATTTATTACTGTTGTATCTCTTTTGCAAAAGTTTCAGCTAAACAGGGGCCATTTTGGTACAGAATAGCCTGAAGCGCTGATATTTCTCTTACTGTCATTTTGATTACAAGAAGAATAATGTGATGGAATACATATGCCTCTCTCTCTCTCTCTCTAAAACAAAACTGGAAAAGCATTTTAACATCAGTGATGCAATTTCCTTATTGTGAGTAATCGGAAACTGCATACAGTGATACCATTAATATTCATGAGACCAGAAGTTACTACAGTTCTGTTCCAAACAGCATCGCGAATTTTATCCTATCTGTAACTCAGTAAGTTTTTAGGTCAGCATCATTAATTGTAGCTAAAAAGTACATAATTTATTTAGGTTTTGTGTGTAATGTAGGAAACTCGTTTATTTTACTGTATAACTTCTGCTGTGGTTGGATAAGTACAGGTAAGTTTTCTATACATGGTTTACTCAGTAGTGTCCAACTCGTGTGTAATTACAGTGGGCAACGTTTCATTGATTTTACCTGTGTATGTGGTGAAAAATTTGGCCTTCATACAGGTAAGTTGTTATTAAAATTGATTGTTCAGCTTCCAATTCATACATGTAGTTATTATAAGCGATGCATAAGTGATTTTACCTGTATAGGCTGTCAGAATTGACCTTCCTATAAATTACTTGTTACTAGAATTGATTATTTTGCATCAACTTTGTAGTATTAATATCAATGCTCTAATTCTCTACCTGTTCAGGCCACATGCACCCCATTACAGGTATTTATCAAATTGGGTAACTCTGCATGGACACTCATAAGTTCAGAAAACAGGACACTCAGTACACGATGTGTATATATTGTCAGTTCTGTTTTTCATAGATATTCAGTCCATGAACAAGACCAGTCTGAAAACCACTCAACGCATAGTTTTCTCTGGTTGTCATTCCTTAAATACATGTTGGACTTGCATGTTATGGACAGAAGTCAGTGGGTGGCAATTCCGTGGGTACTAAGGGCAAGGGGCAGAAGCATAGCTTGAGGGATGAGAACATCAGCTTGCACGCAAGGGTCCTAAACCATATCATTTATTTACTGGAGTGTGAGATGGAGAGCAACAACAGCCTCAGTTACAGTCTCGCATATCAGAATTATGGACCGGCTACATGGATCATTGTTCTGTACCCCATTGGAACCTCAAGAACTAGATGTCATGCCAGCCAAGATGGCCATGTTCCTTCATGACCGGACTCTGTCATATAACTCTGATTGCAGTGGGCCACGACCACAACTGATCATACAGTATCTGAACTTGTCCAGTTCCACGAGTTTCCTAGTGCTGCTAGGCACTTCCTGTATACGATTCCCAGTCTAGTGTGTCAGTACCCAAGTACCCACTTCGTGAAAGCAGTTATACAGTGCTGCCAGGCACTTCCTGTGGATGATGTCCAGTTTATATAGGCATTCTGATGGATCAGTCTGACCCACAAAGTACCTCTAGTGATTTCTGGCTTAGAATGTCCATATTGATACCTCAGTTCCTAAGACATGTCTCGTTACTTGCCCTCAAGCCTCTACCACTCATAGGGAGCCTCTACTTAGCAACACCTTATAAGGAAGGGGATTTGTTGATAACATGCTGCAAGTGTTGTGAGCCACTCTTTTGTAACTACTTTGCAGGAAGTACAAGAGAATTTGGCTTCATTATCTTAATCCAAACCAATGAAAAAACTGGTCCTCAAGTTCCCTCATCATTATTAGATCTTACTGACGTGCTGAGTGAAATTCAGACTTGCGGGCTTGGACTGAAGAAATTTTCTGCCCACTCCCATCAGAGTTTTGTCCTCCTCATTCCTCTTCATCACCTGCCAGTTCTGCAATTTTGATATTATTTGATCATTGTCTATGAAAGAATTGACTTTCAATTGCTTCCTGAATCTGACAAGTTACTGACATTTTGTTACTGTTTACATCATCAAGTACATGTTCCAAGCATCTATGGATGTTTTTTCTTTGCAAATGCATTCCCCCAGTTTTCCATTAGGATACCAATGAGTTGATTCATAACATCATGACTGTGGGATCAATGTTGCATCTTATATCTATGACGATCTTCAATAGGAAGAATACAGCTTATCTTCTCCCACCCCAAATCTCAACGGAAACACATGGAAATGCGTATAGAATGGCCCACTTTATAACATAGAGGCCCAACAGGTCATGGCCGTAACAGCAGCTATGAACTTACTACAGGTGGAGCAAGATACAATGTTCAGTACCTCCACCTTTCTTAAAGACCATCATAGACCAAACTGTGCTCACAAACATAATCATGTAACCTCCCCTTTAATGATCAGGTTGACAGAATCTGCAACATGCCACCAAAGATACATTCCTTCCATCCCTCACAGTCTCAGCGGAAGGTAGCCAGAGAAAGGTTGCATGGATGTCCCTAGAGCACATGCAGCTGTGAAGTAGTCCTACTGAATTTACAACCGTCAAAAATCACAGTTCTCCCAAACTAAGTGGAAGAGTGTAAGGGAGGTCGATCTCTTTCACCAGCATTCCATGGGGTTTTCCTATCCCAAATGACATACATTAATGCCTCCCCCTCCCCTTATCACAGATCCCAGTAGGAAGAAGGTTTCAGTCGTTTATTTCCGAATGGTGAAAATTTACCATGACATGTGGATCTGACAAATGGTTTTGTGAATACTCTGTATCATGTTCAGCACACCTCCTAAGCCTTTTCCCAGAGTACTTTCAGCTACAGTGCAGCACTTATCACTTGGTCATCAATGTAAGCACATTCAGTCAACTCTTTTATGCATTTTGGTTTGTGATTGGATGCAGCAGTGGGTTCTAATACTGTCCATTGTAGAGTCTATGCAATCAATGTGGACTTGCCCCCACTCAGGCGGCTTCCAGAAGTTTTGTGATTTGCAGACAACAGTCTACAAAACATCAGGCTAGTTATATTCTGGAGCAAGATATGATTTCATATAATACCCACCGTCTCATTCTCAATCTACTCAAGAAAAATGTTTACAACATCATACCCTTTCCAGGTTCGGTTGACTAGGTCTGGAATCAGTATTCGGGTATGAATAGGTTACCATCTAGGAACGAGAATTGAATTAATGCAATGATAAATTCATTGTCTGTACAGAGTAATCCATCTGCTAGAGAATTCCTTTGCTTGCGGAGTTTTGCTCTTTGCTCAAGGCTGCAGCAGATGTCTGTGTCTTAGGTTGCTTTCTTGGGCTCCCATAACAATGATTCTGTGGTCCAAATGGAGATCAAACCTTGACCATTGGACCAACTTTAACAATCTGCACAATATGAGTTGCATTTTGAAAGCATGGAAACCACTCTGGCCTTTTGTTGGGGATACCTCTGCAAGTACAGTCTCCAACAATCATGATCAGTACCAATGGAGACACTGAGGACTGGGGGGAGCAAGTCTCCTACAGTTTCAGGACGCCATAGGAATGTGGCCCCCTCAGGATCATTATTTACATATCAACATTCTTGAGATGAAAACTGTTTTGAAAGCTTTTCATTGGTGGCCGGAGAACCTACATGGGAATGGAGTTCATTCTGTCAGACAACTCCATTGTTGTGACTTGTCTCAACAGCAAAGTAGAACCAAGTCCCAAGACCATTATATTCTTGTTGGGGATTTTATAAAATGGTATCTTCAGTGACAAATCTTTTAGTTTGACATATCCGAGACTGACCAGTGTCATGCAGAAAGGAAATTAATGCAAACGGAATGGACTCATCATCCCTCAGTTTTCATTTAATCATTGCACAGTGGGGTTGACCTATGATGGACCTACTGGTAACAAGGTAGAATGCCAAAATCCTAACTGTTGTCTCATCGGTCTCTGTTTCAGAAGGCCTGGATAATTGGTGCTCTTTCTATGGATTGGAATAACCCAATGTATACACTTCTTGGGTTCTGGAGATGATACAGGAATCAAAGAATCAGAATGTCTCATCCTGATTGCTCCACTCAAATGGGAATCTTGGATCATCCTCATCAATCTTGCAACAGAATTATCAGGAATCTAGATATTTCCTCATCAGCATTAAGCAACTATGACAGCAGATGTTTCATCCTAACCCAGAATTACTGAAACTGGATGTCTGGATCTTATTAAAATACGCCCTTAAGAACAAACAGTTCTCATAAATGGTAGAGAATTGCAAGTGAGATGACCATCCACCTTAGAGGTATATAAAGGCAGTGGATTATATTATCAGTGGAGCACACACTGGCACAGCGTTATCATGGAAGAGAGGATATCAGAGAAGCCAAAGACCTATTCAATATTCTGTTCATTTTGGATTTCACCTGGCCGATAACACTGGATCCTTGCCCAAGTGGAATTTATAATGGTGATTAACCTGGCTGAACAAGATACCATCTGAACTGCTCTGAAGTGCTTGGTTAGTTCACCTCTCATGTAAGTCCTGCCTCAGTGCAGGCAAACTCATTGAATACATTTCGTATTGGTTAACCCATCTACATGCAGTACCAACAAGATGGATCAGTATCACTCTTGAAGACCCCAGCTTTCATTGATAAGAACAGGCTACCATTCATGGGTAATCAGATATTGGTAACAATCCTGTCTTCTTTGGACACTTCATCTCAAAGTCACCTACAGGACCCAGTGCAAGGTCTGAAGTGGTATTTCAGGAAGACTAAGTTGTTGCATAGAGGAAGATAAGGACTCATTTGCCATCAAAGAGGGGAAAGACGATATATGAACATGGACATTTTCATCCTGAATAAAGTGGGCTATCTGTTCCACATATCAGATTAAACCCACACCAATGAATTTGCATTGAATATTGGCTCACAAAGTTAGGACAGTCGCCACAGATATTGCATATGAGCAAAACTGTTCTCTAACTGCAATTATCCATGCCATGGGATGGAAATCTGAGTACACTTTTCCAGTTTTTATCAGATCTTTCATCCTAAAAAGCTCAATTTGATCTGGAGGAACCTTTACCCTTTCAAAGCCACTTCCCAACATATGGAGTCTATTTTCCATTCAGGTTATCTAGAAGCTGTCTCATATACCTTAGGGGACCAGAGATGGTCTCTCCGGGGTATGGGGATGTATCTTCCTCCACCTCTTACCTATTCTCATAACGTAATATGATTGGGTAATGTATTTGAAGAAGAAACCTTTTGTTCCAGTCAAATATGTTTCTTCGAAAATACTTACCCAATCATAATAAACATACACCCTCCTGGCCTCTCCGCAGTTAGACCCATATAGAGAGCTTGCCTTCCACTCTAGTAGCAACTGATGAATTCACAAGATTTGGCACCAATCCCTGTATCAAAGGGGTATCACTCTAACTTCCACCTACATGGGCAGGTAACGTTTAGCTATTTAGCTAAACAGTTTTAACCAGGGAGTGCTGGATTTGAGGTAGTAGTAGTTCTCCTAAAGTACGCCTCTCCCTTGATAACTCGTGCACATCGGGGTCCAAAAACACAGACCGCACTATAAGCGAGGGCGTGAGTTACCGAGGGACATCCAAAAAACCCGCTGGACATCCAGGAAACCGCGTGGTTGGGGTTGGGAAAGGGGGAACTGGGCTGTTTAATGGCTGAATAATTTTATAATCGAGTCGAGAAAAATCGTCAATAAAGCGCTTTTTCTGATGAAGTTGTTCGTTATTATCTATATATCACATTTATTTTCAAAATGTCCAATATCTGAAAGATCAGTAACATGATTGCAACTGGTTTCAACAACCAAACACGGTATGCGAGAACATTCGTGTATTACATCACGGCTTTTTGTTTTGTTGATTAGTCTGGTTCCCAGAGTGTTGTATAATAGTATTTTACAAAACTAGGAGTCTACGGTGCAGGGAATGAGACTAAATGTTGATACACTACCAAACAAGATTCCTTTTTATGAAAAACATGTAACATTTATTTCGTCAGACAATCGTCTATGTCGAAACTTAATTTTTGTATTTTTCATTTAGTAAAATATTCATGCCATGATTTCATCGTAAAAGTAATAGTGAAACTTCTTATCAATGCTTGAGGATATCTGTACGTGCGAATTCAAGAATTCTCTGAAACTCGTTTTTCCCACAACGGTCCTTATCTGTGAAACAAAGCACATTATTTTACGAAGTACTCATTTCGCTTGGCTGCCTTGCTATCTTTATACACATTTATAATTGAGTAGGTAATTTTTAAGGTACTTTAATTAGATATGCACACAATAAAATGTATCACAGTGTTCGATTGATCAAATGAAATGAGTTACCCAACATACGACCGGTGCTGCTGGTTCTTAAGCATGTAGGATTTGTATGCGTTTTGACTTTTTTTTTCTCAATTCCACCTGCTTTATTTGATTCAGAAGACGTAATTACCGTGATAATAGAAAAGGAGGCCCTCTTTTTATTTAGTGTAACAATACAACAGATGCTTCTGCTAGTCCGATATCAAAACACGGTGGGCACTTAATTAGGTTCTCAGCGAAACGCTCGCGGACATAGCTGTTACAGTAGATTGACACATTTTACGTTTAATTACAAGAGGACACATTGTATTTATGATGATTACACTTAAAAGGAACTAAGAGATAGAACTAGAACACAAATTTCAATTGATAAAAAAAATATTTAATTGGTATTTATTTACTAAAGTGCTGCCTCCACTTGGCATAAGTGACATTTTCATTGATCGAAATGTCCTTGAATATTGTTAATTGCGGTTTGCTAAGAATGTCGTTTGAAAAGAAAATGTAACAAATTATATGACTTCTTATTAAAAGTCATTATTTCATAATGTTGATTAAACTTCCAGGTCCTATCTACCATTTTCGACGATAGAACGAGCGGTTTTTTAAGTTTCCGTTACCAATTTTGATCGCGATTTTCTTTAAGTTCAACCAATAGGGATCAATTTTGTGGTATTTTCTGGTTTAAAAATTGGGATCCATGCCTGACCCCGCATTATAAGTGGTGTTTGCAAGTTATCAGGGCGTGAGTTATCGAGAGAGTGGTGTATTATGATTGTTCAAGTATTATTGAAGAAACATATTTGACTAAAAAAATATATTTTATTTTTCATGTTAAGTTATCATGATTATCAAAGATAGTACAATTAAGTGTACAGTAATTATACATATTGAGTGCATGTACAATACTTGTATATATTCAGTGTATATACAAGAATTATACATATTGAGTGCATGAACAGTAATTACATATGTTCAGGGTATAAACAAAAATTATACATATTGAGTGCATGTACAGTAATTACATATGTTCAGTGTATATACAAGAATTATACATATTGAGTGCATATGCAATAATTTTATATATTCAGTGTATATACAAGAATTATACATATTGAGTGCATGTACAATAATTGTATATATTCAGTGTATATACAAGAATTATACAGATTGAGGGCATGTACAATAATTGTATATATTCAGTGTATATACAAGAATTATACAGATTGAGTGCATGTACAATAATTGTATATATTCATTTTGTATATACAAGAATTAAACAGATTGCATGTACAATAATTGTGTATATTCAGTGTATATACAAGAATTATTCATATTGAGTGCATGTACAATAATTATATATATTCAGTGTACTGTATATACAAGAATTATACAGATTGAGTGCATGTACAATGATTGTATATATTCTGTGTATATGCAAGAATTATACAGATTGAGTGCATGTACAATAATTGTATGTATTCAGTGCATGTACAATAATTATATATATTCAGTGTATATGCAAGAATTATACAGATTGAGTGCATGTACAATAATTATATATTCAGTGTATATACAAGAATTATACATATTGAGTGCATGTACAATAATTATATATATTCAGTGTATATACAAGAATTATACATATTGAATGCATGTACAATAATTATATATATTCAGTGTATATACAACAATTATACATATTGAGTGCATGTACAATAATTATATATATTGAACATATACAGTATATAATAATTATACTTACTGATTGCATAGAAGTAACAATAAATTTGAAAGTCATACATGTAAAGCAAGTAGTTCACTTAAAATATTGCAAAATGCTATATTATTTGTTAGCCACCCTGGCAGCTTGGAACCCCCTTGCAATTTTAAAAATGGAAAGCATAAAGATTAAAAAGTGCACAAAACTTAGTATTTTCATTAATTAATTTACAGTTTCTAACCAGAGTTTTGCAATGGGGACCCTGACACTGTTGTTTGCATTTCATACCAAATGGAAGTTCAGGGTAAACAGTGAGCCTGCTTCTGTCCTTTTCTTGTTCCCTGGAAAAGTCCATATTCAGTGATACATAGAAGTTAAAAACTGTGTTGTCTGCATTCATTATTTGTAATGTACAGCTTTAATAGTTCTCCAAAAAAGACAAAATAGAAAGGGCAAGTGGTATAACTCTTACAAAAGTTTATTCAAAGGGATGTAATGCCAAAGTTACAGAAATTAATGGAATAATTTAGCACTTATCAATGATGGTAAACAAAATCACTTTTGTTGTTTGAAAAAGTAGACTTGCTCATGCAGGTACAGTATCCACCAATTATTATGATGATGATTATTATTATTACTTGCCGGGGGTATTATGATTGTAATTGTTATTGTTATTATTATTATCTCACCTCACCTGACCAAAAAACCAAATGAGCTTATGGTGTATATTCCTTTGTCCATTTTGTGTTGTGCATTGTCTGTCCACTGTTTGTCAACATCTGCTCTTTTCAGCTTATTTTCGAAAACCACTAAACCAATTTTAACTAAACATAGTAGAGAGCATCCTGACAAAGGCTCTTAGGTTGGTCATAATGATACCAATTATGGCCACCATTAAAAAAACTGGAGAAACCTTTAATGACTTTATTTCAGTAACTGTTTGACAGAATTTGACCAAATGAGATGGATAGCACTCTGGCAGAAGGACTTTTCAGATTGGTTCAAATGATGCTGATTATACCATCAAATATAGTGGCTGCCACAAAAAAATTAAAACTATAAATGACTTTTTGTCAAAAACCACTCAACAGAATTTGAGAAACATTGAAAAAGAGCATCCTTACATAAAGGCCATTAAAGTTTGTACACACGATGTCAATCCACCTTCAGATATGGCTACCATCACTAAAAGTTGAAAAGCCTTTTAACATATTCTATAAAGAACTGCTTTGTAGAATATTACCAAATTTGATTTAAAGCAACCTGGCATACGGGCCTTTCAACTTTTTATACAAATGATACCAGCTGTCCATGAAATATAGCCACCATTACTAACAATACTAAAGTGATGCTAATCCACAATTTGAATCTGGCTACTGTTACTAAAAATTTTTTAAAAAAAAATTTATACAACTTCTCCAGAATGTTGAAGAGATTCTGAGCAGCTTTGAAGGAAAGGATCCTGTAATAATGGGCTTCTAAATTTGTACAGCTGGTGTCACTCTTCTATCTGATATGCCTGCCATTAATGGAAAAGCTTTTAAACAACTTCAGTCAGAAGAAAAGCACTGAGCAGAATTTGATCTGATTTTTGAGAAAGCATTTTAGCATTAAGGTTATTCAATTTTGCACAAATGATACCCATCTGCTATTGAAATAAAGAACCATTGTTGCTATAAATAGAACAACTTTTAAAAAAAATCAGTAAGAATTAAAAGTATCTTTATAGGTAATCAACAATCTGATTGAATCATCTTTCAGCATCATCCAGTAAGATAGCGGAGCATTATTTGCTGTTTTAGCTAGTGTAGATGGCAGAAACGATGCTGAGGAACTATTAAACACGGCCATAATTACTAAAACTAACCATGTTTCAAAAACAGAAGTTGACCAGAGTTCATAGTAATCATTTTGACCCAGATTCCTCAGCCAACTGCTGCGTTTGTACTTTGAGATAGATGCCAGTCAGGTGAATGATCTCAGACTCACTTGAGCCATGTATTATTACTATTATTACTATTACTATTATTACTATTACTATTATTATTGTTATTATTGTTATTATTATTCTGCAGGTTACTTTTGACTCAGAGATCTTCTTCAATATTATGTTGCCGATCATCATATTTGAAGCGGGATACAGCATGAAGAGGGTAAACAAAAGTTTTTATATTTCTTGGTAGTAAAATAAAGCTGTGAAATTTAGATTAGAGAGATCAATTTTCACAGAAAGGCTGACCTGAAGTACTTTAAATTTAGATTAGAGAGATCAATTTTCACAGAAAGGTTGACCTGAAGTTCTTTAAATTTAGATTAGAGAGATCAATTTTCACAGAAAGGCTGACCTGAAGCAATAAAGCTGTGAAATTTAGATGAGAGAGATCAATTTTCACAGAAAGGCTGACCTGAAGTACTTTAAATGGCACACTAAGAATGTGTGTATCACTGTTGTACAATTTGAATTCAAGTGGATCAAGTGAATAATTCGGTCAAAGCTCTGCTTGAGACAGTCTCTGAAATAACATTGTTTTGTCATTGACATTATTTATGTAACAGAGTAAACTTTGCCTCATAAATCTTGCCACATCACAATAAAAATTACCTTTCCCCTGTGAATAGTCATTATACCATATTTACCTTTTATATTGGGACACAGCAAAATAATAAATTTTTTTCCTGTCCCAGAACTTACAGTGAATCTTTTTTTCACCTAGGTCATATGTCTCAAGACTTAAGAAACAAAATAAATTTGTGTTGAATTTGTGTGGCCCCCCTCCCCCCACACAATGCAATAAAATAGATAAACAGAATGCTTATTTGATAATAAAATGAAAGAAACTAACATTTTATTGTTATCATTTATTCCTCTTTATTTTCATCATGAGCATTAAAGAATAAAATATATTCACGAACTCCTTAGGCATCCATAGTGTAGCGTGTATCACTTACATCAGATAGTACACAACACATTGTTCATTGACATGGACATAGAAAATCAAATCGTGTACCTTTTACTCAGAGGTTTGAACATGTTATGTGACTGAAAACTGGATCCAGCAAAATCACAAACAAGAGGGAAATAATCAACCAATTACCTGAAGGCATCTGCCATTCACACATGACACGGTGTTAGGTGCAAAATAACCAAGGGTATAATATCCAGGTCAACTATATGACATGATCTCGCAAATGAAAATCATTATTTGAAAATTCATTCACTTGAGTGCAAATGATCTTTTTGCTAGCATGGATCACAAAAGCTATTATGAAAGCAGGTTATAGCTGTGTATATTTTTACCCGCTGGCATCAATGCCCATATGTATTAATTATGACTACAGATGCCAAGCAAATAAAAGCCCATGTGGTGAATAAACACAACTGACAGCAAGCAATAAACTCATTGTTTGAACTTAATAACAGGATATCATAGGCAAAAGTTTTTTGTGTTTTATTACAAAGCAAGCCAACCTCGGAAGCTGACTTTGGATTCTTTTAAGTGTGCCAACATAGGGGAGATGATGATTAAAGAGTTTTATCTCAAGTACACAGTTTTATTTTTTCTAAAATAAAATTTAAGTTAGAGTGCATTTTCCACAACTTATGACTAAAAAAACCCCGATGTGTCCCAGAACATAAAGTACGCAAAAAATTACTTTAAAAATTAAGTTATGTTGTCCCACCAAATATGGTGTCCCAACATATACAGTAAATACAGTAAGCAGGTGTTACTATACTAAGCTATGGCCAAATCAATGTATGCAAATTAGGACTAATTAATACAGGTAATGCAGGACTAGACTAAATGTAAGCAAATTAGAACTGATCAATTCAGGTAATGCAGGACTAGACTAAATCATTTTAAGCAGTTAGGACTAATCAATACAGGTAATACAGGACTAGACTAAATCAGTGTAAGCAAATTAGGACTAATCAATACAGGTAATGCAGGACTAGACTAAATCACTGTAAGCAATTAGGACTAATCAATACAGGTAATGCAGGACTAGACTAAATCAATGTAAGCAAATTAGGACTGATCAATTCAAGTAATGCAGGACTAGACTAAATCTAAGCAATTAGGACTAATCGATACAGGTAATGCAGGACTAGACTAAATCAGTGTAGGAAAATTAGGGCTAATCAATACAGGTAATACAGGACTAGACTAAATCAATGTAAGCAAATTAGGACTAATCAATACAGGTAATGCAGGACTAGACTAAATTACTGTAAGCAATTAGGACTAATCAATACAGGTAATGCATGACTAGACTAAATCAATGTAAGCAAATTAGGACTGATCAATTCAAGTAATGCAGGACTAGACTAAATGTAAGCAATTAGGACTAATCAATACAGGTAATGCAGGACTAGACTAAATCAATGTAGGAAAATTAGGACTAATCAATACAGGTAATACAGGACTAGACTAAATCAGTGTAAGCAAATTAGGACTGATCAATTCAGGTAATGCAGGACTAGACTAAATCAATGTAAGCAATTAGGACTAATCAGTACAGGTAATGCAGGACTAGACTAGATCAGTGTAGGCAAATTAGGATTAGACTAAATCAGTACAGGCAAAGCAGAACTAGACTAAATCAGTACAGGTAATGCAGGACTAGACTACATCATTGTAGGCAAATTAGGACTAATCAGTTCAGGAAATGCAGGACTAGACTAAATAAATGTAAGCAAATTAGGACTAATCAACACAGGTAATGCAGGACTAGACAAGATCAGTGTAGGCAAATTAGGACTAGACTAAATCAATATAGGCAAAGCAAGACTAGACTAAATCAATGTAGGCAAATTAGGATTAGACTAAAATTAGTGTAGCCCAAGCAGGATTAGACTAAATCAATGTTGGCATCACAATCACTTCTCATCAATAGTCACATCTCATTTCCACTGAGTGTCTTGTGTTTCTCTTATTTATAATAGCTCCTTTTATTAGCCTCACATCTTTCCTCCTTCTGTCTTGTTATTAGTCAAAACTGTTGTTACAGTACTGTATTCTATTGATGGTTTTAAAACAGAGGTTGCACCATAAATTTAATTTCTAAGGAAGACGTGAAATGAAATTTGAAATATGTTTATGGTAAACACAATTTATTCTTTATTTTATTTTCAGAGACATTTCTTCCGAAATATTGGAGCCATTATGACTTATGCCTTTTTGGGAACTACTATTTCCTTCTTGGTAGTGGGGTGAGTGTAAAAGGAGTGGGGACTAGTTCTCTTCATTACTAGGAGATGGTTATTTTCAGGTTCCAGAGAGCTTCAGAAGTTCTTGCTATGTTCCACAGGGTCACTGAGAAAAGAACATAATGGCCCAGCTTAAATTCATAAGTCTAAGATATGCAATTTAACATTTTAATTATAAATTGCTTGTTTTAAAACTTTTTTCCATTTTAGGAAAAAGTGCAGAATGTCATGATATTTATGTACATGAATTAGCTCAGTGGACTACATGAATTTGTGTTAGCTCAGAACAAGCATTCTGGTAGCTGTTTGATTTTTGGACATAATTTGTATTGGACCTTGAATATGAACTCCTGGCTATAGGGCCATGTGAGCTTATTTCATGATCCTGATGGTTACGAAGAAAAGAGAATAAAACATTCAGATGACTTCTTCTCCAGCACTACTCAACAGAAGTTCACATTTGATGGAAAGAATCCTGGCATGAATGTCTTTCAGATTTGTTCAAATGGTGCCAGTCCACCATATATTGTGGACAGAATTTGATTAAATTTGACAATATATTTGTAGATAAAGGTTTTTCAGATATATAAGAAAATAATGCCAATCTACTAATATGGCTTCCATTACTAAAATTGCACAAGATTTTAGTGAATTCTTATCAGAAGCAGCTTAACAGAAATTGACAGAATTTTACAGGAAACATTTTCACAATACAGGCTTTTCAGATATATACAAACAATGACAATTTGCCATCAGATAAGTTACTGTTACTAAAACTGGAAAATTCTTTAAGACAACTTCTCAGAAACTACTGAACAAAATTTGACCAAATTTTACTGAAAATATTCTGGATTGAGGTCTTTTAAATTTATGCAAATTATGCCAATCTGCAATCAAATATGGGTGCTCTTATTAAATATAAAAACCCTTTAAATCTGATTTTAAATCTCAACTTAACAGACTTGGATCAAACTTGAAACACTCAAGAAAGTAACACTTGACAAGTAATACTCTATACTTGATAAAAGTTTGATTGCATTTTTAATATCTTTCATTATGTGACTGCTGTTTTTCATGACATGACTGCTGTCTTTCACCATATGACAGCTGTCTTTCATCACATGACTGCTGTCTTTCCTCATGACTGCTGTCTTTCATCACATGACTGCCGTCTTTCATCTTGTGATTGCTATCTTTCATGACATGACTGCTGTCTTACATGACATAACTGCTGTCTTTCATCACATGACTGCTGTTTTTCATGACATGACTACTGTCTTTCATCACATGACTGCTGTCTTTCATCATGTGACTGCAGTATTTCATCATGTGACTGCTGTCTTTCATCACATGACTGCTGTCATTCATCACATGACTACAGTTTTTCATCATGTGACTGCACATGACTGCTGTCTTTCATTATATCACAGCTGTTTTTCATCACATGGCTTTCTACTGTCAGCACAATACACATAAAATGGCAAAAGCTCTCTAATCTCCACCATCATGAGCATATTTTGCAATTATCCAGATAAACATTAATTACAACAATTAACTAAAGCAGGCAGTGTTGAAGTTAGTGTCGTGCAGCTAACAGATAAAGCTTCTGTAGTCTGACTTTGAGTTGAGAAAGCCATTGTTGTAATTGTTAATTTTAGCTTTGCATATCAAAGACCAGAAGTGATTATGGGAGGGTTTTTCATCTGTCATTTGTCCATTCATTAGCACAAATTTGGTATCACTATTCCTCTTGAACTACTTGGAGGATTGCCTTCAAACTATGCACACACATTCATTCCATGGTCTAATTGCTCTTTATTGAAAATGTTGCTTGTCAATACAGCCACAACAGCAGACATCTTTAAAATCATGTTATCACTATTATTACAGAATGGATGGTCATACCACTTCTTTTGTCTGGTTTGTCCTAAATCAGTGGTTCTCAGTCTGTTTTGATGTGACCCTAAATTGGACACCAACAGGACTCCCCACCTCCCGACTATCATGCTACTTTTCAGCACATAAAACTAAAAAACAATTTTGTTCTGATGACCCTTCATGACCTTAATCAGGATTCCCTCCCCAGTGACCCTGATTTGGGTTGCAACCTGAGGTTGGGAATCACTGTCCTAAATTAAATAGTGCTGATCTGATGTCAGATGTGGCTGACACTTCTGTCAACTGGAGGGTCTAGTTATTGCTAGGTCTCCTGAATGAATGGTCAGATCAGCATGAAGTTTTTACTAAAAGCCTTGTTATGATGTTGGTGTTTCGAGTTGGTCCTTAATGAAAATGGTGATGGTCATGGTGGCCATCTTGAAAATTTTGTTATCTCTGCTTCTCTCAAACTAATGGTTATATCAGCTTGCAGTTTTCACCAATAGACCTATTTGGTCTGAAATGAAAATGGTACCAATCATACATCCAGTATGGCTACCTTGACTGTTGTCATGAAAATCTTGCTGTCATTACTGAATGGATGGTTGTATTGATACAGGGTTTTCTCCAAAAAACATCTAGTGATGTCTGCTGGTCCTAAATGAAAATTTGACATCCAATATGTCCTTCACAGCAGCTGATTTGAAAATCTTGTAATTGTTGAAGAATATCAGGCATGGTTTAAACACTCAGCAGTTAAATGGAAGAAATCATCATATCTTGAATTCCTGGAAATTCTGTTCACCCAGTAGAGCATTGATCCCTGTAAGGGACATTTGTTTGAAACTTGTTTATTATATATGATAGGTAAATCAGTTTAAGATCAAAGTTGATTCAGGGGTTGTATCATTATTTTTTATTAATCTTATGGATAATTTTTGACCCCCACACACCTGGACAAGCTATTTACAGCGCATATTTTCAGATGGTATGTATTGCCCATACCTTAATGGTCCCAACCACTGTTCTTTAAATGTTGATATGTGTTTAGATGTCTAGTGTTTAAAGTTGCACTGAAATTTTCAGTGTAAACCAAACTTTTTTAATGCTTGTATTAAGGTGAGGAAAGTTTCAGTGTGTTCTTTGCCACAGAAAGTTACATTGGTATTCATTATATGCCATTTTTTTTTCCTGCAACCCAGACTCAATGCATAGTGTTATGTCTGATACAAAATTTCTTACCTTTCAGTGGAATTTTCTTATCCTGCACTGATGCATATGTAGGGTTGTATTAATCACCAATATTTAGGGACAACCAAGCTTGAGGACGTATAATGTAGGCCCAATATAACTTATCGGGTAAAAAAAATAAATGTACTTTTGATCAATATTCAAATAAATGTACTCTTGGGCAATATTCAAATAAATGTACTGTTGGGCAATATTCTAATAAATAGTTCATATTTGAATATTGTTTTATAATTAATATATGAAAGTGTCATCGTTTACTGTGTATCATGAGCTGTTCACACTTTGAAATGACCTTAGCAGCATGTATCACTTGGCAACTATACTATGTGGTGTATATGAACTATAGTAAATGTGAGGCTGGTGATCCAACAACAACCATTGACAAAGCACATAGTATTTGTTCTACACACCTTCAGAATAGTAAGAACTGTGCATTCTCAGAAAAGTTAGATCTCCCATGCATTTTCCATTTTCATAGGATGTGGCTAATTAGGCAGATATTTTCTGAAAAGTTCGGATAGAACTCCCGCCCATTCTCCATTTTCACTGGGTGCTGTCAGTTATACAGATACAACAATAACATCTTCCATAGGAATGAATGGGTCCCTGTTTCAGAAAAATAAGTATCTTTTAAGTGTTTTTTAAAAAATTTCACCCACTGTTTTTATCACAGAAGGATTACATAGTCTAGTAATTTAGTAACCTGGAAAACAAGTTAGTAAATATTTGAAGTCAGATGCATCACATTTATTTATAGAACTAGTTTGAGATTCTGGTTTGTGGTTTCTGATTGAATCTAAGTCTGCTGTAAATATTTCATGATGACCTCACAATGAATATTCACACAAAAAAAAATTTGAACAGAGGCTACGAATATTCGAATATCAAAATCAAGTATTTGTTTCAGCACTAATGTGATAGTAATTGACTCGTTGTTAGCTTTTTATTACAGTCATTTGTTTCATCATACATGACTAGGAAACTATGTCTCAAATTGCAGCATATGAGCCCAGTGTTTTTGTTACACACTAGGACTATGCTCAAGACAAAAAAATAATGTTCCTATTTTTTTGTTTAATGTTTTTCCATTTGGAAATACATCTGTGTGTTTATCTAGCTAAACAGTAAAATCATCTTTGGATATTTTGTTCCTGATGTAATGCACCATCAGTCATTCATTGTGTCAGTTTTAAATGGTAACAGTTTTGGCCTTGATTAAGATGGTACAAAATGAGATTATATTTTGACATGCATTTATTTGCTGTTCACTTAAACATACAAAGAAGGGAGTTTTTAAAATAAATATATACCAGGGTACTCCAGTTACTCAAACAGTACATATGAAATGATAAAGATTTCATAACTTCAGTGATTACTCCATGTTCAAATTGCCTTACCAAATGTTATTAGCTGGAACAGCCATTACACTATCCTTGATCATTTGAAACATGAACTTAATGGTTATTAGTTCAACCCTTTTTTGAATAAATGTTTGCTTGTTTTGGTCTGTAATTATACAGTATGTTAAATAAAAAGTTTCTTGTATTTTTAAAGTGACTTGTATTTAAAATAAAAAGAATAAAGTCTGTACTGAAACATGTGATTATTTTACTCTTAACTTCATAACAGTATGGTTGTAATGAACAAAAGTACTTGTGCTCATACTTTAAAAAGTACATGTGCTCATAATTGAGTACTTTAAAAAGTACCTGTGCTCATACTTGAGTACACTAAAAATACTTGTACTCATACTTGAGTATTTTGAAGTACTCATACATGAGAACATTAAAGAGTACTTGTGCTGAAGGACTTTAAAAAGTATTCATACTCATAGTTGAGTACTTTTTAAAGTATTTGTGCTTGTGCACTTTAAAAAACTTGTTCTCATGCTTGAGTGTTTTAAAAAAAAATACTTGAGTACTTTAAAAGCACTTGTGCTCATATTTGAGTACTTTAAAACATACTTGTGCTCATACTTGAGTTCTTAAAAAGTACTTGTACATGAATACTTTAAAAAGTACTTGTACTTATACTTGAGTACTTTAGAAAGTACTCAGCCCCACTTCTGTCATTGAGAAACATCAGTCTGTAGACTAAAAGGTTATTTCTGGTGCAGTAATATAAATTTCAAAAAGTCTACCTCTCTGTTTCTGATTACTATACTGATATGCATGGTTGTTTAAGCATCATTTAATGTATTTCTAATTACTGATATGCATGGTTGTTTAAGCATCATTTATGTATTTCTAATAACTATACTGATATGCATGGTTGTTTAAGCATTATTTAATGTTTGTTTCAGGGGTTTAATGTATGGACTGACACGAGTGAATGCTAATGTTCGTGACCACTTTCATCTAAATGACTGTTTCTTCTTTGGAGCTATAATCTCGGCTACGGATCCAGGTATGATTTTATTAAACATAGTTTCCCTTATACATTTTTCCAGCATTGCAGGTGTCCCATGTTGAGATTTATTGGTATCATGGTTGAATGTAAGATTTTATCTCACATAGCTGTAAGGTCAAGTGGGTTGATGATAAAAAAAGTCATTCATCCATTGTGCATCATCTGCCCACAGTCCTGTACAAGTTATTTTAAAGCTCAACAGAATTCTACCAAATATGAAAGAAAGCATCCTGGCATGAAGTTCTTTCATATTTTTTCAGATCATGTCGATCTGCCTTCAGATGTGTCCACTGTCGCTTAAAATGGAAATGTGTTTCAGTGACTTTTTCGCAAAAAATGTACAACAGAATTTGACAAAATTTTACAGAAAGCATCCTGGCTTGAAGGCTGTTCACATTTATATAAAGGGTGCCTATCTGCTGTCAAATATGGCCACCATTACTAACAATAGAAAAACTTGGATGCAACTCTGTTTCATAAAAGTACTTTAGATAATATTGGACCAATGATGCTGATGGACAGTTATATATAGATGAAAATATGAAAACTCAAGAAAACTGTAAACAGTTCTTTTCATAACATGTATAATGAACAGAAGAAACCTACAGAGCCAGATTTCTTGGTTAAATGCTCTTAAGTTTAGCTGTTAGGCAGATTTCAGGCAGGTGAGTGATCTCAGGCCCACTTTAACCTCTTTTAAGTTCACTTGTATGAGTTACTGGAGTGCTTAATGCTATGACTCTGGTGGTGTCAACGCCAGCATTAGAGTCCATAGACAGCTGGTTAAAGTTTGTGTTGAAGGATTTATATATAGCTCATATGAAGATACTGTATATTTAAATTTCATTGCTGATTTGTTCATTAGCATATGCCTGACCCTATGTTATACTTAGAGACCAAATGTATGGGTACAATTTTAATGCTTGCATTTATGAGAAATGAAATTGGAAATCTCAGATTTCTGCACAGTAACAGTAGTTCAATATGTGTGTTGTAAAGTAAGTTCCTTGCTCAAACTTTATGGATGGCTTCAATTTAGGGTGATAAAGAAACATATAGATTCTGTGGTGACAAGGTCATAAGTCATGGTAAGTCCAAAAACAAACAAACAGCTTTTTGTTCATTAAATTTAATGTTTTAAGTGCCTGCATAGCAGACTGTTAAATAGTGGGCAGGCTGTGACTGTTTATGGTGCTGTTTATTTTCAACCAGAATATCTCGGTACTAACCTGACTTTATTTCATTGTCATATGGTGTCAGTGCTGTTCCATTTAAACATAAAGGTATCCAGGGAAAGGCACTTTAGGTAAAATATATGCCAGTTTTCTCTGATAATTCAAAGAGTTCACATGAAAATGATGTAGAATTTTCAGCTACATCTTTGTGTGATGCTTTCACCGGGTCTGTAGTATATTTTACTGGAACAGCCCTGACAGTGCTGTTTCCTATTCATTTCTACATAATGGCTCTTATGTTAGACAGAAAATCAACAAAGCCTGAATCAAATTAAATACACAGCAGTTTATATATTGTCATGTTTTATGTTGGATGACAAAATTCTGTATGTAATAAATGCAAACATGAAAATAATAAATAATAAATTGTTTTCACTTAATTAAAAATCCCTAAATTGAATGTAAAATTCGGCTTTATCTGAACCAGTAAGTATCAGCAACAATAAATGGTGATTACGAAACTTAGGTGTCACTCTTGACAGTACGCTCTCATTACAACATGGAATGAACATATGCAAGGCTGCATAGCTGGAGCTGAGACGCATCAGCTCCGTTTGCAATTTCCTTTTCCTTTGATGCCACTAAAACGTGTGTTCCTTAGTTCTTTTAAGACTGGACCATCTTAATTCACTTCTACCTGGTTCATCTCAGTATCTACTACAGAAACTTTGAAAAGTTAAAACGCAGCTGCTTGGAGCATCCTTAGGGTATGAAGAACTGAGCACACCTCCCCCCTCCTCTGTAGGCTTTACTGGCTCCACATTCGATCCAAAATCAAACACAAAATCTGTTAAACCACTCCGGTGGCCTAGTGGTTAGAGCGTCTGCCTTGGATGCAGGAGGTCGTGGGTTCGATCCCCGGCCAAGTCATACCAAAGACTTACAAAAATGGTACTAACAGCTGCCTTGCTTGGCGCTCAGCATTAAGAGGTTAGTGTTAGGACTGGTT
Organism: Megalonaias nervosa; assembly: GCA_016617855.1. Taxonomy (NCBI): domain Eukaryota; kingdom Metazoa; phylum Mollusca; class Bivalvia; order Unionida; family Unionidae; genus Megalonaias; species Megalonaias nervosa. The sequence goes on from JAECUM010013873.1 coordinate 50,336, forward strand.
GGC